>CAJNDV010000448.1:36430-48505 GCA_905221635.1 Symbiodinium sp. CCMP2456
CCTAAAAAAGGTAGGTTATTTGGGGTCCAGCTTGCTCCTAAACTTAAACCCTAAACCTGAAAACACCCTAAACCCTAAACCCTAAACCCTAAACCCTAAACCCTAAACCCCAAACCCTGAACCCTGAACCTCCACAGCTTCCCTGCGGGTCTGAGTCTAGGCGGACTTTAGGGTGTAAGGGTTCTTGGAGGATCATGGGACTTTAGGGTTTAGGGTTTAGGGTTTAGGGTTTAGGGTTTAGGGTTTAGGGTTTAGGGTTTAGGGTTTAGGGTTTAGTAAGTAAGGTTATAAGTCCCTTAATCGGGCTTATAAGTATAGTTACCTATTAATTATAGCCCTACCCATAGGCCCTTAAGTAGTTCCTTTTTGCGGTTCATATATAGAACCCTATAAGGCAACCCCAAATCAACTACTATGGGGCCCATGGGTACTTACTAAGTCCCATGACCCTTTAAGTTTGCTTCACCCTCAGGGGTTTAGGGGTAAACCGCGGTTGGAAAAGCCCTAAACCCCTAAACCGTAACTCCTAAACCCCTGAACCCTAAACCCTAAACCCCGGGTTGGAAAAGCCGAGGCATCGGACCGTGTAAAACATACGCCGCGGCAGCGGCTTCCTGGTCACTCAGAAGGCTCCAGGTTTAGGGCTTTAAGAGTTTGAGGGCTTAAGGGTTTAGGGTTTAAGGGTTTTAGGGTGCAAGGGTTTGAGGGTTTAGGGGTTAAGGGTTTAGGGTTTAAGGGTTTAGGGTTTTGGGTTTTAGGGTTGAGGGTGGTTTACCTGAATTAGGGGTATGAGTAGTGATTACAAGTATACACTATCTTATCTAGGACCCTAGTTACTAGGCCCCATGATCCTTTAAGTAGGGTCAGGGCTTCGGAGCTACATACACAAGATGACAGGTGTGGAAGCCCTGCTTGACTAGTTGCTCGGACCGCAGGTATGGGCCTAAGCTTACTGAAACTGGTAGTCTCAGAACCCAATAACCGATTCTAAACCCTTAACGCTATAAACCCTAGACCCTATAAGACCTAAACCGTGCAAACATTATAAGCCTTAAACCCTACATCAAACCCTATAATCCCTAAACTCTGAACCCTGTAAACCCTAAACCCCGAGGTTCCCCAGAGATCTCGCAAGGATGCTGGGGTCTGGAGTCGCAAGGTTCATGATGCATGGTTTAGGGTTTATAGGGTTGAGGGCTTATAGGGTTGAGGGCTTATAGGGCTGAGGGCTTATAGGGTTGAGGGTTTATAGGGTTGAGGGTTTATAGGGTTGAGGGTTTATAGGGTTGAGGGTTTATATAGGGTTTAGGGTTTAGGGAAAATGGTATAGGGCTTATAGGGTTTATGGGGTCTATAGGGTTTATAGGAAATCCTGAGTTTAGAATGCTCAATGAAACAATGAGAAAAGCATATACTCGCGGTTGGTATATATCCATAAGCAGTAAATCCTTAAACCCCTTTCTTAACCCCCCTATAGACCTTATAAACCCCAAACCATTTTCCCTAAACCTTAAGCCCTATAAAGCCTAAAAGCACTAAACCATTTTCCCTAAACCTTAAACCCTATAAACCCTAAACCCTATAAAGGAAGCCAGAAGCATCGAAGCAAACATTTAATTTCTAATCCGAAAACCCAACTCTTACCCCCTAATTTAAACAGCAAATCCTAAAAACCCAAAATCTTAACCCCAATGTTTAAAAGGAGCCCAGAAATATCGAAGCAAACATTTACAAGTAACCTCTGCGAAATGCCTCCGGCGAGTCTAGGCTGACCCGGGATGAGTTTTTACAGGTTTTACTCAAAGGATCATGGGACTTAGTAAGTAGGGTTATAACTAAGGTAATTATACTTATAATCCCAATTAGGTTACCTACTAAGTCCCAATGATCCTCCAGGTAGGCCTCAGCAAGACCAGGTCTGGGATTCGGGTTCAGGGTTTGGGTTTAGGTTTAAGGTTTTAGGCCTACTTGGAGGATCATGGGACTTAGTAGATAAGGTTATAAGTCCCTTGATTTGGGTTACAAGTAAATATAAGTATAGTTACTTACTAATTCCCATGATCCTTTAAGTAGGAGGTAGGATTTAGGGGACCTTTGGGGATATTGACCCTCTAAATAAGGTCCCTTTTAATTTAAGAGAGCCACAAGTAAGGTTAGAAGGTTCTCCGTTAAGGGCTCTCCGTAATACTACCTAGGAAAGGCCTCAGCAAGTCAAGATCTGGGAGTCGGGTTCAGGGTTAGGGTTTAGGGTTAGGGCTTAGGGTTTAGGGTTTAGAGTTTATAGGGTTTAGAGTTTATGGGGTATAGGGTTTAGGGGCAAGTTAAGATCTGGGATTCGGGTTCCGAGATTGGAGTTTCGGATGTAGGGTTAGGGATTCAGGGTTTGGGGGTTTAGGGTTTAGGGTTTAGGGTTTGGGCTTCAGAGTATGGGGTAGCCGTTCTTCGAGAAGAGACGGCGACACCCAACACAATCTACTTTCAGGGTCCATGTAGGCAGTGTTTAGCTAGAGTATGCGTAGGCCATAAAAGGCGCTGCTATATATCCAAAGTAAGCGTGTTCTGCTGTGCTGTTCTAACAATGGGTGCATGGACACTATAAAACCCTATCCAAAAGAAAATCCTCAAACCCCGAAGCCCTGAACCCTCACTACTGCGCAATCCTAAACCTCAACACACACAGATGCTCTGCCCAAGAATTGCCCCAAAGCCCTGCAACCCGCAGGGGGAACGCCCTTGACCCTAAACCCTAGACCCTAAACCCTAAACCGGAAAACGACCCTGAACGCTCAGCCTTGCTTGTGGTTTTCAGGTTTTGGTTCCCCTTAAACCCTAAGCCTTTAAACCCTGAAGCCCTCAAACCCTAAATCCTAAACCCTAAATCTCTAAACCCTTAAACCCTCAACCCTGAAACTTTAAACCCTAGAAACACTAAATCCTCAACAGCTTTGCTTGCGGTTTTCAGGCTTTGGAGTTCCCTAAACCCTAAACCCTAAACCCTAAACCCAGGTAGGGTTCCGGATTGAATTAACACCTCAACCCTGCAGGGTTTAAGGTTTGGGTTTTGGGGTTTGGGGTTTAGGGTTTAGGCTTTAGGGTTTAGGCTTTGGGGTTTAGGGTTTAGGGTTTAGGGTTTGGGGTTTGGGCCACCTTAAGGACTTAAAGCCCTGAGCCTTATGAGCCCTTGCCGGAACCTTATGCCTTCGGATGGTAGGGGGCGGTTTAGGGTTTAGGGTTTAGGGTTTAGGGTTTAGGGATCGCAGCTACTGGCCTAAACCCTAAAACCCTAAAGCCTAAACCCTACACCCTAAAACCCGAAACCCTAGACCCGAAAGCCTAAAGCCTAAACCCTGCTGAGACGGCCAAGAGGCCATCGTATCCAAGTCTGCGAGGATAAGGCATTCCGGTACAGCCTGGCTCGAGGTTTTGCGGTTTAAGGGATTAGGGTTTTAGGGTTTGGGGTTTAAGGGTTTAGGGTTTCGGGTTTTAAGTATTCGGGGTTTAAGGATTTAGGGTCTTGATTTAGGGTCTTAGGGTTTCTAGGGTTTGGGATTTAAGGGTTTAGGGTTTTGGTTTGGGGTTTGGGGTTTAAGGGTTTAGAGTTGTAGGGTTTGTAGGGTTCATGGTTTAAGGGCTTGGGGGTTAAGGGCTTTCCGGGTTTAGGATTTAGGGTTTCTAAGGAGTTTCTAGTGTTTTTAGGGCTTTTGGGATTTAAGGCTTTTAGGGTTTATGGTTAAGGGTTTAGGTTCTTGTTGCAGGATGTCTTCCCGGATTGTGAGGGTTTGCAAGATTCGATCAGAAATTGCTCAAGTTTGTCCAACTAGCCACTTGTTTCACTAGGGGTATCTTACTCATCAGGAGGTCATGAGGTTCGGTGCACTGCCAAGAAAAGCGCAGTTGCACAATGAGAAGCTCTCCCCAAAGCATCCATAGGAGAATGCCAGGTCATGTGTTGACTGAAGAACCACAGCCAGTGCTTCCTCGCATGTGCGCTCAAACCAATTCTGGACACCTTGCTTCTTCCGATTGTCCAACCGGGTGGGAGTTGCAAGCTTTAAGAACGTTCCAGAATGCTTGAAAAATCGGACCTTTCTCTCCTCCGCCCTTTTCACAGTCCAGGGACTTTGAGGCTTCGCAAAATGGAGGTCCACTGGAACGAAGAAACTGGAAGGACCTTTGAGTCGATGTTCTGCTTGATGATTCGTCCGATAGTAGCGGTCAGGCTGTCATTGCTTTCGACAGCTTCGTGCATGTAGGAATGCTCAAGAAACATATGTGATGCGCAGTGTCCCTTCAGGCCGGTTTCGCTTGATCGCTTCGGCTCACATTCCCAGCTGGTAGGTGTCAAAAGCGGGGTTAAACTTGGCGCGTCTTCAGTTCAGCCCAGTTCAAAGGGTCCGCTTGGGACAGACAGCCCCACTATTTGGCTGCGTTGACCCTGTACCCTACCTAGAGTTTAGCAGCCATTACCCCTTAATAATAGGTAGAGCCCATAAAACTCTAGGTACCTACAGTTTCGCAGCCATTACCCCTGAATAGCATGTAGAACCATAAAACCCTATGTATTTAGAGTCCCATTACCCCTTACTGGTAGGTAGAACCCATATAAAACTGTAGGCATTTGGAGTCCCACGTAACCCCAAACCCCTGAAGCTCCCAGCTTGGAGGATCATACGACTCAGTTGGTATGCTTCCTAAATCGGGGTCCTTGAAGGGTTCTATAAGTAATCTATACAGGTTTAGGGTTCTAAGGATAGGTTAGAAGTATCTTAATGGGATGTTAGAAGTAAATATCTATGTATAGTTACCTTACTTCGTACCCTAATTGCTAAATCTCATGATCCTTTAAGGATCCGGGAAGGTACGCTAAAGCTCCGAAGAGAATCAAGGGGTAGGGTTTTCGGTTAAAGCCTTAGGGTTTTGGGTTGAGGGGTTTAGGGGCTCAGGGTTTGGGGTTTAGCACATGCAATTTGACCCGACATTCTACACACCTTGAACTCTTCAGTTCGTGCCGGGACCACGTAAAAGGTTCATTGGGTGTTTGCGGGTTCTAAGGGTTCGTTATGGGCTTATAAGGATTCCATAGTGAGGGTTTTAGATTAGGTTCCCCAGTAACACCCGCATCATGAGGGTACTATACTGTTCGGTTCTAAGAATGAAGCCAAAAAGTAACAAGCATCAGCATACGAGGGTACTATAGGGGCCTTATTAATTACCTAACGATTTTGGGGGTTGCTTATCATAATTATAGTATAACGGGCCCCCAAACCCTGTTCTAACTATTTAAGGCCCCTACATTAATTACTGTACCCTAATTGCTAAATCTCATGATCCTTTAAGGATCCGGGAAGGTACGCTAAAGCTCCGAAGAGAATCAAAACGGAGACTTCACATCGTCGTGGAAGTCCTGAGGGTCAGGCCACGCGCTTTGAGACCAGCCGGCGGTGATGATCTCCCGCTAGATGCGACACCACCTGTGGTAGTTGTCAAAATTTATTTAGGTGCCGTACTCGGCATGTGGGAGTTTCCGAAATAATGGGTACCTTATTGTGGGGTCCTTACAATAGGGATCCTAGTATTTAGGGTACTATAGTAGGGGTAGTTGTCAAAATTAGGGTCCCTTTTGGGGTACCCTAAATAATAGGTGCCGTATTATAATAAGGACCCAAAAAGGGACCATAGTTTTGACAACCACCCACCTGTGGTATACGCAAGGGCCTCAATAAGTAGAATAAAGCTTGGAGTGAAGTCATGAACCGTAATACGGGGTACTCTTCGGCGTGATGGCTTGTTTGGGGTGGGGGTTTTGAGGCTTCGTGGTTCTTACCCTCGGCATCAAACTAGCCCAAAAGCCTCAAATAACAGGGTCTTGGGCCCAAAAGCCTTATAATATGAGTCCTTGGAGGGTAAGGGTTAATGAAGGCTCTTTAACTCTCTTCTTCAATAACCGCACCTGAGTGCTCCTCGTCCGGTGACGGTATTTCCGTTCGACCCAGAGATGGCCCTGTACCCATGGGCCCCATAGTAGTTCCTTTTTGTGGCTTATATTTAGGATTCCATTAGGGAATCCCCAAAAAGGAACTACCCTAAACCCTAAACCCTAAACCCAAACCCCTGACCCCTAAACCCTAAAGCCTAAAGCCTAAACCCTAAACCCTAAACCCGCATCCCAGTCCGCCACGCATCAGTCCCTGAACTAGGACTTCCAGTCCGCTTCGCCCATCCTTTAGGACTTTAGGCTTTAGGTTAGGGTTTAGGGTTTAGGGTTTAGGGTTTAGGGTTATTAGGGTCATCCTTGCATCATAGAGCCATATTATAGAAGCCTTAAGAATCAGAATAGGGTTTTGGGGCCCAGTATAGCATAGTTATTATAAGGAACCCCCACCTAGTATAGGGTTTAGGGTTTAGGGCCTTGCATCATACAGCCATAGGAATGGACCACTTTGAGAAAGGAGTACACCATGGAAGAGCAGGGTACTTAAAGGATCATGGGGCTTAGTAATTGGGGTGATAACTAAGGTAACTACACTTATATTTACTTATAGCCCCAATTAAGGGACTTATAACCTTACTTACTAAGTCCCATGATCCTTTAGGTATGACCCGGGTGAGAGGGTTTTGCCAGGCCCTGGGTGCCCTCGGCCGATTGTTGATGCCAAAATGAAAACCCTGACTGCCCTAGTTCCTCATGATGTTAGGAGTTTTACGGTTTCAGGGTTTAGGGTTTAGGGTTTAGGGTTTCAGGGTTTAGGGTTTCAGGGTTCAGGGTTTAGTGAGAATCCTCCTCGACGACAGTGCCCTGGCATACACCTTTGAACCGTTCTCGATGTGAACTTGGTGGGCAGAATACCCGAAGAGGGATGGATTCAGTAAAATGACAGTGAGCACCTCCTCGAATTGCCCGAAAAGGGCTTTTTCTGCAACGGTGGCCCTCCAGTCATGACAGAACTCGCTGCCCTCTTTCTTGTCCGACTGCCTTTTCACCATGACAATTGCGCTGGGGGGCGGCTCATGAACCCCGAAACCCTAAACCCTAACCCCAAACCCTAAACCCTAAACCCCAAACCCCAAACCCCAAACCCTAAACCCTAAACCCTAAACCGACGATTCTTGCCGATCTCACAGTCGTTTGTCATCTGCCAAAGAAGCTCCAAAGCTGCATATCCCTCGCCAAACCTTCTATGAAACACGACAGACGGACAGAGAGAGAGAGAGGGAGAGAGAGAGCTCTTTATATATATATATATCTATCTATCTATCTATCTATCTATCTATCTATCGATCTATATACGTATATCGCCTGTCTGGGCAGGGTTCTATTGGGATCCTATTCGGGTTTTTTCCGCGGTTCTATCGGGGTTTCTATCAGAGGGCTGCTATTCAGGGTTTATACGGGACAGGGATTCAGGGTATATGGTGTCAAAAGGGTGTACCCGGGGAGCATACATCAGCTTACTGGTGTAACGCATGGAGAGTGGGGCTAAGGGTGGAGGGTCTCAGAGATTAGGGCCCTTGCACACAAAACTGCAAGCCTAACCGCTAACCCACACGATGCTAAAAAATATTACAGCCTTAGCACCCCAAACTAACATCATAAAACCCTCACCAACAAAAGCATGTAACAGAAACAACACACATAAACTTATACAGCAAAAGCTTGACGTTGAAGCCCACACGCTACCTATAGTCTCCATTGTAGTTCCTTTCCACGAGCCCTACAGCAGCAAAACCCTTACAAGCAAACCCTGAACCCTAAACTCTTGAACCCTGAACCCTTAAACCCCTAAATCCTGAACTCCGAAACCAAACTGAAGCCCAGAAACCACAAACCCTAGCACTGAGCGCTGAACCAGAAGCACACGCCCCCAAACCTAAACCCAACAGAAACTGCTTAAACCCTATGAAAACCTTATTGAACTTTTGGGTTTAGAGTTCAGCCCAGAATCGTGACCTTCCCTCACGACCCTAAACCCTAAACCCTCACAGCCCTAAACCCTCACAACCCTAAACCCTGAACCTTAAACCCCTAAACCCTAAACCCTAAACCCTAAAACCCTAAACCCTCACAACCCTAAACCCAAAACCCTGAACCCTAAACTCTCACAGCCCTAAACCCTAAACCCTGACCCTTAAACCCCTAAACCCTAAACTCTCACAGCCCTAAACCCTCACAACCCTAAACCCTAAACCCTGACCCTGAAATCCCTGACCCCTAACCTCTTAACCCTAAAACCTCAAACCCTAAAACCTAAACTCAAAGCCCTGAACCCTGAACCCTAAACCTTGACAGCCCTAGACCCTAAACCCTGAACCCTGAAACCCTAACCAAAACCCTAACCCTGAAAGCCCTAAACCCTATGAAGACTTTAATCCTGAACCCTAAACCCTAAAACCCTAAACTCGAAACCCCGAACCGTTACTGGGCTTTGAAGTAACCAGGCAGAAAAAAAAGTATAGACTTTTATTTCATGATGCAGGTCCCTCCAAAAAAGTATGAAAGGATGGTACTCCAAAGAACCCTAACTCTTAAGTATCCCCTAAACGGATCCCTTAAGAAACCCTGAACCGCTACGACTTCAACCCTGATCTTCTCGTCCGGCCTCAGCGACCGAGGCCGGACTCACCTGTCAGGAGTTCTCTAAGGTAGGGTCCCCTTTTCAGGGTTCCTTAAAGGGATCTATAGGCCCCCACTGTCTTAGGGTCCCTTCTTAGGGGTTCCTAGGGTGTAGGGTTTGGGGTTTAGGTTTGAGTTTAGAGAACTACACCTGTGACAGAAAGCCACGACACGTAGCCCTCCGCTCTAACATGGCGGCGTTTAGGGGTTCAGGGGATTAGGGTTTGGGGTTTAGGGGTTTAGGGCTTTGGGGGTTTAGGGGTTTTGGGTGTTTTGGGGGTTCCTTATTATAACTTTAGTATCATAGTTTAGGGTTTAGGGTTTAGGAGTTTAGGGGTTAAGGTCTTTTGGGTTTGGGGTTTCGGGTTTAGAGTCATGTCTGGGTTCAGGAATGGGTAGTTCTCGAAATGAGGGTTCCTTTTTAGGATCCTTTTTCATATTAACGGGACCCTAATGTAGAGAAGAATTCACATAGCAGGAACTATGCGGTTTAGGGTTTAGGCTCTGGGTTTAGGGAGGAGAGTTTACGGATTAGTCAAAACCAAGTGGGTAGCTGGTTGAATTAAGGAAGCCTCATAGCGGCATCAGACAAGACATTGTCCCAAAGGCTCCAAGTATGCAGATAGTACCTACTTTGGGGCCTACCGCCTATAAGTAGCTTATAAATAATGCCTGCTTTGGGCTATTTGGAGTTTCAGGGTATTGGATGTGCCAACAACACTATAATAATAGGAATTGTAGTAGTCATCGCCCTACCCTTACCCTCCAAGGACTCATATGTTAAGGCTTTTGGGCCCAAAGACCTTATTATATGAGGCTTCTGGGCTATTTTGATGCCAAGGGCTAAGAATCATTCAGTCATGAAGCTGCCTTGAGATCTTGCACCCTGAGGGCCATAAGCCCCAAACCTTAAGCGCTTAGAGCCCTAAACCCATATAAGCCCTTCACGCCACTCAAAAGGGGAGGGGTGCTGGGGGCCTTCTGAAAAGCTGGATCCTCCGAGAAAATTGGCATGGACCTTCCCAAGACCTGTCGTAACTCTTTCTCCGAGACTCTGGAACCTCTCGGCTAAGGATTACCTGATACCCTGAAGCCCTAAACCCCTAATACCCTAAACCCTAAACGCTGAACCCCGAAGAACCGACGGTGAGGAGTCTAAGCAAATAACCTAGGGGCCACAACGATTAGAGTAGGGTTTTGGTGTATATTGTACTATAACTACAATACAGAAACCCCAATACACTGTTGATGATACAAAGCCTGCATTGCCTTACGGACCCTAACTATGGGAATTCTGGTATATTCCTTGCTATGGGTAGTGCAGGATTAAGACCATGTAACTGTAGAAATAAATAATTAACCCTAAACCCTAAACCCTAAGCACCCTAGTCCCTAAGTACAGGTAATTAATAGTCAGGATATTATTGTCTAACCCAAAACCCTAAACCCTAAACCGTATAAACCCTAAACCGTATAAACCCTAAACCCTAAACCTTATTGTCTACCTCCGTGGCCGAAGGGCCCAGGCTGGCCAAGTCTGTTTACAATGTTGGTGAGCCTTTGATTTCGAAAGGTGTGGGACAAGTTTAGGGTTTAGGGAAGTTTGGGGTTTAGGGTTTAGGGTTTAGGGAAGTTTAGGGTTTATAATGTACCTTACCCCCAAAGAAGCTACCTTTTTCAGGACTTATATATAGAAACTATAATAAGGATCCCTAAAAAGGTATGTTCTTTATAGGGTCTAGGTAGGGTTTAGGGGTTTAGGGTTTAGGGTACTGTTATACTAGCTCCGTGGCCTTGGAGGTCTGCCGCCCTCCACTATTTCACAGCGTCACCGTGCGTTTTACAAAGGAGTTATGTAGGGACATCGAAGAAGGAAGCCCGAAAAGGTGGGGTATTTAGTAATTAGGTATACCCTGCGCTATAGAGGGAAGATTATGTTTTAAGGAACATATTCCTTAATCAGAGGGTGTCAGAGCCTCTAGGTTTCTAGTCAACTCTACACCACACAGCTAAACCCTAAATCCTAAACCCTAAACCCTAAACCCTAAACCCTAAAGACTCTTGCATGTGGGCAACAAGGCTCCCTTGGTCGTACTTCCGACTCAATGCCTAGAGTTTCGACATACGAGCCGAACACCATCAGCAGAGGAGGCGTGTTGAGGGCAAACCTTTAGAAGATACTAACCCGTACCCTCCAAGGACTCATAATCTGAGGCTTTTTGAGCTATTTTGATGCCAAGGGCAAGACAAGGGAAACCGACAAGTACTTAGTCTTGGGCGGCATCAATATCCGAGTGAGATTTCAATATGGCCCTAGCTACACAGTCTGGCTTCTCGAAGTATGCGGCACCTGCCGGTCAACGTTGATGGTTTCCAGACTTGGTATCCACACCAGCGTATCCTGCCACAGTATGGCTGGGAGGTTCCTAGTAGCACAGGCGAGTGTGTATGGGGGGGTTGGGTATTGGAGAACGCAACTCAGGAAATGGGAGTTAGGATTAGGGGGACCCTTGGGGATATAGACCCTCTCAATAAGGTCCCTTTTAAGAGAGCCAGAAGTAGGGTTCAGAAGGGTCCCCTTTGAGGGGTCTCCCTGTTACTACCTAGGATAATACAAAGGTAGGTAACCTTTAACCTTTTTGGGGTACCACAAAGGGTTCTATAAGGGCTCTACAGGGGCTCCATAAGGAAGTTTGACCCGAAAGCCGAAACCCTTGCCCTGAACGCCTGTTTTGCTAGATAATCCCGGGAACCTAAACCGTGTCTTCTAAACCAACATTCCTACCTGGACCCCAAAAGTTTGTAGAATAATTGCCTCTTCAAGGTGTTGGGCCATTATTTTGCCTACTTTTTTTACGGGTTAGGTAAACCCTAAACCCTGAAACCCCCAATGAACCCCAAGCCCTACACCCCAATACCATTAAAGGAGCACTATAAAAAGGTAATCCTACTTTGGAGGGGTGTAGCCCTAAACCCTAACAAACCTTTACCCCTAAACCCCTAACAAACCCTAAACCCTAACAAACCCTAAACCCTAAAAGCTCAACCCTGTTCACCTAAGTCCCGACTACGCCCCGTGCCCGCCGTGAAGTCGCGTAACCCTGAAATCCTAAACCCCGCCAAGGCTTATGTAGGGTTTAGGGTTTCACGGTTTAGGGTTAGGGTAAACACCAAAACTCTAACCCAAAATGTCTCAAGTGAGAGGCGCCTCTGGGCTCCCATGGAAAGGTTCAACAAACCCTAAACCCTAAACCACTAAACCCCAACCCCTAAACCTCTAAACCCTTATGTAACCCCTAAACCCCTAAACCCCTAAACCCCTAAAGCCCTAAAGCCCTAAAGCCCTAAACCCTAAACCCCCTAAACCTTAAGCCTAAACCCCCCTTGAAGAGCCAGTCCCAACGACCGCAACCGTGAAGATCCCAAAGGCCGGTTCTTGGGTTTTAAGGGGTGGTTTAGGGTTT
>CAJNDV010000448.1:51511-67534 GCA_905221635.1 Symbiodinium sp. CCMP2456
TAAGTCCCATGATCCTTGAAGTAGTCAATCCTTGTGCAAAGGGCAGACCAAAGCCCGAAGGCTGGCTGAATGACGGTTTAGGGTTTAGGGTTTAGGGTGGCTTCATAGAAGCTCATTATAAGTAGGGTTATAGTAAGGTAGCTATACTCATATTTTACTTATAACCCCAACTAAGGGCTTCATAGAAGCTCATTAGATTCAGGGTCCTCTTGTCCGTTCTCTTAAATTTCAACGCTCGTAGACATGTTTTTTGACACTTTGTATGTGAGGTTTGCGCTTGTTTGGTCCATAAAGCCCTGATGGGACCCTGCTCCCAGAAGCCTGCACCTCAGCTACTTGGAGGATCATGGGAGTTAGTAATTGGGGGTTTAGGGTTTAAGGTTTAGGGTTTAGGGTTTAGGGTTTAGGGTTTAGGGGTTTAGGGTTTAGGGTTTATTACAGGATCATGGGACTTAGTAAGTAGGGTGATAATTAAGGTAACTGTACTTGTATTTACTTAGAACCGCAATTAAGGGACTTATAACCTTACGTACTAAGTCCCGTGGTTATAAGTATAGTTCCCTTAGTTATAGCCCTACTTACTATGTCCCATGATCCTTTAAGTATGGGTCGACCTACAACCTGGAAACCGGGGCCCCTGGACTCAGAAAAAGAGAATCCGGACCCACAAACTCTACTGGGTTTAGGGTTTAGGGTTTAGGGTTTAGGGTTCAGGGTTTAGGGGGGGATCCAATGAATCGTTCATAGTTTATCATGATATGAGGGTTAACGGCGTTGAAGCCACAAACCCTACTGTGGATCCAATAAACGGATTATATAAAGGTGGAACGGTTGAAGCCTAGAATCGCGAAATCATGATCAACTATTTCGTAGGGTGTGTGCTTCCAGGCGTTCCAGGCGGGACGCTGAGGCTTGCAGGCATACTTACCGGAGCTACTTTTAGGGGTTTCTTTTGAGGGGTGTGTGCCATACATGACATGATTCGGTAAGCCTATCTATGGAGTTATGCTCGATTAAATCCCAGGATACTTAAAGGACCATGGGACCTTAGTAAGTAGGGTTATTAATAATTAAGGTAACTGTACTTATATTTACTTATAACCCCAATTGGGACTTATAACCTTACTTACTAAGTCCCATGATCCTCCAAGTAGATGAAATCCCAGGATATCCCATGTTTGCCCTAAACCCTAAACCCTAAACCCTAAACCCTAAACTCGGGAGTCCCTATAAATCCCAAATCGCCGCTTCCTCGTCCGGCGCAGCAAAGCCAGGAAAACTCAGCAAAACCTGTTTAGGGTTTAGGGTTTAGGGTTTAGGGTTTAGGGACCCACTGAAAGGCCTTTAGGGTTTGGATCACAAGCAAGATTCACGGGCGAATCCTCAGCACTGAATAGGGTCTCGGTCAATTACAGTGATATTAGACGATAATGAGGATAGGACTGCAACGGCACATGCAACATGTTTCCGACTGTTTCCGACATCTGTATTCCCTTACTCCCTGCGTCCTTTTCCCCTGAACCCTGTAAACCCTAAACCCTAAACGATAAAATTTGAACCCTAGAAACTAAACCTTTTTATAACCTTTAGGCTTATCTAATGTGGCCCAGGACCGCTGTAGACTCGATGGCAAGATCTTTGAGCCCCAAAGACTTGACACACGACTCCTTGGAGACTAAGTGACTAGGATATGAGTAGTTTTCAAAACTGGGGTCCCTTTTAGGGTCCTTTTTATAAGGGTGCCGTACTATATTGGGAACCTAAAAAGGGGCCCTAATTTAGAGTGCTTTCGTAAGGATTCGAGCCAAGATGCCAAGATGCCACCCTACCAACCCCATGCATCCAGATGCAAGCCTGAGCATCTGCCTTTCTTGGATACATATGGATACATTAACCGTGTACAAAAACTATAGGGACTTTTAGGGATTTTAGGGGATACGACACTCGAGGAATTGCAGAGTGTACTCAGACTGTTGCTGTTGCAATGCCATTATCGAAAATAATTCTGTCGTTGTAAAACGCAATCGATGCGGCGGCTGCTGATGGCCGTCCAGCCACGCAGCTCGCATTACGGACATGCGCCCCTGCTGTGGTGGAAACAAAAGCTGGAACACACTCATCAACGAAAACATACACAAGCCCAACAAAAGGCTATAAACTCTTTCCTCGCTTGAAACTACAAACATCGCTTGTGAACAAAGTGAACCGTCTAAACCCTAAACCTTAAATCCTACAGCCT
Source organism: Symbiodinium sp. CCMP2456 (assembly GCA_905221635.1). Classification (NCBI taxonomy): domain Eukaryota; class Dinophyceae; order Suessiales; family Symbiodiniaceae; genus Symbiodinium; species Symbiodinium sp. CCMP2456. The sequence continues at coordinate 53,751 of CAJNDV010000448.1, forward strand.
TACACCCAAAACCAAAAAGGAACCGTAAACCCTGAAAAGAACGCAAAACCGAAACTACAGCCTAAACCCTGAAACGAACCCTGGAACGCAAACCAAAAGCGAAACTAAACCCTAAAGCCTTACCCACAGGCCCTAAAGTAGTTCCTTCTTGGGGTTCATATATAGAATCCTATAAGGTAATCCCAAAAAGGAACTACTTTAGGGCCTATGATTAAAGCCACGGTACCATGATCCTTTAAGTAAACCCTAGACCCTAAACCCTAAACTCAATGGGGCCTTTGGGTATAACGGAGCCTCAAACCCCACGGATCTTGCATCCCAGCGGCCGTCTGGACTTCGTGTATCCGGGCCGTCATGATCTCCCCTGCTTTTTTCTTAGGGTTCAGGGTTTAGGGTTTAGGGTCTAGGGTTTGAGGGTTTAGGATTTTAGGGTCTCGGGTTTAGAGGTTTGGGTTTCTAAGGGTTTTTTTTGGGGGGGGGGGTCCCTAAACCCTAAACCTAATCCCTAAACTCTAAACCCTAAACTCTAAATCCTAAACCCTAATTCCTAAACCCTAAACTCTAAACTCTAAGCCCTAAACCCTATGGGGGCTTCGGCTTTAGGCTTTGGGGCTCTAGGGCTGTAGGGTTAGCGCTTCAGGATTCTGGGGCTTCTAGGGCTTCCAGGGCTCCCCGTTTTTTTTCTTTCGGAGGGGTCTTAAACAGCATGAGGGTTTAGGGTTTAGGGTTTGGGGTTTAGGGTTTAGGCTCTAGGGTCTGGGGTTGAGGGTTTAGGGTTTAGGGTTTGGGGTTGAGGTGTAGGGTTGAGGGTATAGGGTTGAGGGTTTGGTGTTTAGGGTTTAGGGCTTTAGGGTTTTAGGGTTAAGGGTGTAGGTTTGAGGGTTTAGGGTTGCGGGTTTAGGGTTTAGGGTTTGGGGCGTAGGGTCTAGGGCTCCCGGGGGCATGGGTGTTTAGGGTTTAGGAAGTTTAGGATCTAGGGCTCCTTTTTTTTGGAGGGGTCTAATAACACGATAAAGCTTCCGCATAATGTAGTAGCCTCAATAGTTAGACTAGTTTAATTAGGGCTCTAAGGGTTTTGGTTTAGGGTTTAGGGTTTAGGGTTTAGGGTTTAGGGTTTAGGGTTTTGCGGGGGTCAACCTCGTTTGCAATGAACAAGTTGGGCTGTGCACTCACCTGGCCGATGCAAGCCACCTGCTCCTCGGAGAAGCGGATCACCATGATGGCGGCGTCCATGAACCCGTCGTCGAATGAGATGCTCGTTGGCGTCAGCTGCCCCAGAACAGATCCCACTAAACCCTAAACCCTAAACCCTAAACCCTAAACCCTAAACCCTAGTGACGGTCTGAGCTCGGAAGACTCTCAGTCGGGCACATGACATCACTGCAAGGCTGTGCAAGGCAGGCTGCGTAACTCTCATACGCCTGGATCCAGAGGCTGCTGTATTCTTGAGCAATGCCCCTCTGAAGACCGTCGCGGTGACGCCAATGTGAACCCTTGCATCCTCGGCCAAGTAGAGAAGCACTTGTGGGTTCGTTTCTAGTAGTTAGAGCAGTTTAGGGCTCTAAGGGTTTTTTGGAGGGGTCTTACAAAAAAACAGGAGGGTTTAGGGTTTAATGATGCTTCTTACCCTAAACCCTGAACCCCAAACCCTAAAGGCTTAGGACTCTGGGCCTCTAAGAGGTTTTGAAGGGGTCGAATGTAGGGGCCTTCATGATTAGAAGGGTTTGGGGGGGGGGCCTATATTCTACCATAATTATACTAAGGACCCCCCTAACATAGTATAGGTAATTATTCAGGCGCCTATATTCTACCATAATCATACTAAGGACCCCCGTAGGTATTTATTCACACCCCTTTTTTAATAAGACTTTGAAGGATTCACATAGGGGCTTGCAGGGCTGGAGAGAGTGCTACAGCGGGCAGACGAGGGCTCTTTTAAACTTACTTCCCCAATAAGGTAGGGTTTAGGGTTTAGGTGGCTTAGGGGTTTAGGTTTAGGGGTTTTGTTTAGGGTTTAAGGGTTTCGGATCTTCGGTGTTTAGTATAAGGGTTTTGCTTACTTCCCCAAAAAGGTAAGGAAACAAAAGGTTGAACCGTCAGATTGCTACTCAAGTATAATAAGAACCGAAACGGTTTCAAGGTTGGGTATTGGAGAACTGAGTTTAAGAGCTCGGCGTAGAGGAGTGTGTAGACGCCAAGCCCCTCGGATTATAGGGCTTTAGGGGCCATAAGGTTTTAGGGACATCTTACCCAACTCTACCCGCAAAAACAATCCCTAAACCCTCGTATGATATGAGTCATGTCATCAGATTGTAGACCCCGAACCTTATAAGGTCTTATTATAAGCCTTACGGTGCCTTTACCAAAGCAACAAACAGTTTCACGAGTTCCCGTCTGTGTATCTCTTAAAACCCTCACTAACCGATTCTGTAGTGACTGGGAAGCCTCGAAACCCAAGAGTCGCATGCAGCTCTTGCAGGGCCCTTGTACGAACCCGCATTAAACCCTTCCTTTGAAGGGTCTTGGAACAAGAAACCATAAACCTAAAGACCTGAAATCCGAAAAGCCCTGAATGCTCGAGCTCTTGAAAACAAACTCTTAAAATAACAAGCAGACCATAAGGTGCTGGGGCACCTAGACACCACTTCCGTGTAAAGACGTCGCGGCTGCCGAAGATAACCATCGTCTCCTCTAGTGCTTGTTAGATTTAGATTTAGGGTTTAGGGTTTAGGGTTTAGAGATTAGGGTTTAGGATTTGAAGGCTCCATGAAGGCCTCATTTACTGGGTCTTTACCGGGGTTTAGGGTTTAGGTTCGTAGGGTTCTCAAGGTTTCAGTCGTGACATGAGTGCCGACCCAGTGTTCTAATGGGTTATTACAGGGCTTGCCGTTCGGGCTACATACCCTAAGAGTCCATGTACTCAAGTAGTAGATACTGTGGACCCAAGAGCGCCCACATAGGGACTAAGTACATGGACCCTTATTAGGGATACGGTATCAGGTACTACAGGGCTGTAGGGTTCCAGGGGCTGGCCTTACTACTTAGAGTGTTTATACATTCAGCGGTTGAGCTCTACAGTGGAACCAGGAACAGGAACAGGAATACTATTCCTTGGTGCATTCCTTGTACGATATACCTAAAACCGTAGTCTAATGATTACGGCACCCCCCGATATTGGATCGGAGCAGTGTCTAAAGGCGGATGGGTATACAGGCAGCAATGAGGGATTTGGGTTCTGAGATCCTTGAAGCTCCATCAGTTTGAATTAAGACCCTGTGACCCCCACCCTAAACCCTGAACCCTAAACCCTAAACCCAGCATTGTCTGCAGAAGCAGTAACCTCCTGTTGCTCGCCTTGCCCCCCCTGCTGAGGCCCTGCTAATTCGCCGCAGTGGTCTTCTGAATCCTCCACCCCAGCCCTTATATTTCAAAGAAGAGAGAGAGAGAGAGAGAGAGTGAGGTAAGGAGGGTTTAGGGTTTAGGGTTTAGGGAGGGAGGGAGGGAAGGAGGGGGAGAGAGGGTCTAACACCCCTTTTAATGGGACGGACCCTTATTAGACGAACCGTAAATGGATCTACGGAGAGCCAGAACCACCGAACATTCCGAAACCCTGACTCGCTTGTAAACACAAGAAACCCAAACCCCCCAAACCCTAGGGTTTAGATTTTGGGTTTTAGGGGTTTAGGGGTTTAGGGGTTTAGGGTTTACAGGGTTTGGGTTTTAGGGTTCGAAAAGTTGGAACCCGGACTCGGGACAAATAGCGCTAGGATTCCCTATGCATTATTCTTGCTATTGGGTGGTGTCCAACTGTTGGGCTTCTACCCTAAACTCGAAACCCCAAGACCCTTCCCCAAAAGAAACCTAAATTAAACATTCTTAAGGCGCCCCAAATCAAAGCAATGCAGCCGTGAAAACCCTTAGCCTTATACCCGAACCCCAAACCTTAAAACCCCAAACCCCACAGCCTATGAGCCTTAAATCCTACACCCTAAACCCAAACCCTAAAGCCCTGAACCCCAAACCCCATGAGCCCTAAATCCTAAACCCTAAACCCCCAAACCCTAAAACTCAACCCCTAAACCCCTACACCTCTAAAACTCTAAACCCCAAACCCCTAAATCCCAAACCCCTAAATCCCAAACGCTTAAACCCTAAAAACTCAAAAGCAATGCCGTCGTGAGACGGTTCCGTGGCTGACGTAGCCGAAGAGCCTGCTCAGGTCCTCCAGGTCGCTCTTTGTGGGTTTAGGGTTTAGGGTTTAGGGTTTAGGGTTTAGGGTTCAGGGTTTAGGGTTTAGGGTTTAGGGTTCAAGGTTTAGGGTTTAGGGTAGGGGTCGCTCTATGTGTGGTGTTTTTCCAAGGCTCAGGGTTACATTAGGAGGGTTTGAGGGTTTTAGGGTTTAGGGTTTAGAGTTTACAGTAGGGTTTTACGGGTTTGGGGGTGTAGGGGTTTTAGGTTTGGGGGTGTAAGGGTTTAGGGGTTTAAAGTTTGGGGGTGTAGGGGTTTAAAGGTCAGCCTAAACCCTAAACCCTAAACCCTAAACCCTAAACCCCAAACCCTAAACCCTAAACCCTAAACCCTAAACCCTAAACCCCAAACCCTAAGGAGTTTGGGTTTAGGCTCAGCGTTCAACTTTTGGGGGCTTCCTTTGTAAGGGCTCCTATGGTGGGGCCTTAGGGCCGCCGTTAAGGGTTCTGGTTTAGGGTTTAGGGTTTAGGGTTTAGGGTTTAGGGTTTAGGGTTTAGGGGTTAGGCTTTGGGTTTTTTGGGGGTTAGGCTTAAATTAGGATTGAGGATTCGGGTTTGGGCTCGCGGTTGGGGGCTCTGAAGGGTTTTTGCAGCTTTCCAGGGCTCTTCTAGGGTTTAGGGTTTAGGGGCTTGGGGTTTAGGGTTTAGGATGGCTTAGGGGTTTAGGGTTTAGGGGCTTGGGGTTTAGGGTTATAAGGTTGGGGGTTTAGGGGTTTAGGTTTTAGGGTGTCTTCTTGAGGTTACTGTAACGGGCCCCTACAAAGTCCTTATACAAAATCAAGTGTTTAGGGTGTCTTACTTTGGTTGAGTGCTTTCTTTAGGGTTCAGGGTGAGGTCTCGTTGGGCTCAGGTCGCTGAGTTTAGTGTTTAGTTTTAAGCTTTTTTGGGCATAAAAGGAGAAGCGAAACTTGGCAAGACTGTCGTTTAGGGTTTAGGGTTTAGGGGGGGCGCAGCAGTTGTCCAGGACAGCATGCATGCAAGAACGGGCCTTGACCCACGGAATGGCCTTGACCAGGTCCTGATTCAACAACTGGCAAACGTGCTCACCACAATTTTTCCTGGAAAGAGATCAGCACGAGGCGAAAATATACGAAGTCGAAGTCAAGAAGCTGATCACTTCAGCCATCCGGCTCTGCCCAGAGAAATAGGCATTGGCCCACCCGCCGAACTTGTTGGCAGCAATGCTCACGCCACCCTTCTTGTTGATCCTCATAGCGTGCTTCATCCGCGCAGCATCTGCCACACCTGTAAATTCCCCATCCAAGACATAGATGGCGCCGTCCCGCCTTATCATGTAGAGCTTTCCAGCAATCCCGGTCATGCAGCAAGTCCGTAAACCTGGTACAGGGGGACAGATGCTGACTCCACCGATGTCCTCAACATGTCCCTTCAATGAAACTTCTTGTGAGGGGTACCTACCAGTGCTACTGACTGATTTTCTTGCAGTTGATTTTGTGTAGTTTTCCATTGCTGTTATGACGATGAAAAGAAGAGCCTGAAACTCAATCCGTTACAAGCCCTAAACCCGGCTTCGCCCGTTAAAACCATGCTCAAGAAGCGCTGAGCTCTCTAAATCCTGCACTCTTAACTAGTACTCTTCACTCCTAAACGTCAAACCCCACCAAAAAAGTAGGTTATGATTTCACAAACTCTTAGGTGTGACCCAGGAGTGAATAGGATACCCATAGAATTATAGAAGCGGAAATCCCAGGAGGCCCATTCGCCAAGACTGCCTGCAGGTCATCACAATCGATGAAGCTCCTATAACCTGCAGGGGTCGCGAATGCTCCGAGCCTGCTTCCAAGAGGGTCCATATACACTACCATTATGGAATTAGGTCCCCAAAACCATAATAGGGATGGTCTTTCAAGGCCTAATTCCATAATGGTAGTATATATGGACCCTCTGGGCTTTCTGGCTTTGGGGATGCTCCTTTTCGTTGACGGTCCTTATAAGAGGGACCCAGGTGTTCTGCAGCCTGGGCTCCATAATCATAATTGTGCAGCCTGATTATCAGGGTTTGGGGTTTAGGGTTTAGGGTAAATCGTATGACTATGGCGTCATAACCTACCTACCAGTTTGGGGCTAGAGGAAGGTCTTGTGATAAGGATTGTGTGTTGGTTCGTTTGGGGTGTATATGACATATAGGGAGGCTTTATACAATCAACTGAACAGTAGAAGACCCATACCCATATGTTTATGCATATATATATATATATACATATATACATATATACGTGTGTATAAAATAAACACACATGTATGTACATATGCATACACATGCATAGTAAAGCAACCATCAACATGAATATCGAAAGCACTAGCATGTGGTACAATATAATACTACTTTATACTGACGGTTTAGGGTTTAGGGTTTAGGGTTTAGGGTTTAGGGTTTAGGGTTTGCTATACTATACTCTACTAGCCTCTACCGTGTGGTGTAAGACAACATAACATACGACTCCCAAAATGGTACAATGCAAAGCAGTGTGTATGTGAATTTGAAGACGAAGTTGAAATCCTAGAGCCGGGACTGCTAGAGTCTTACTCCCTCATCCCTAAAACCGCAAAGTCCCCAACCCTAAACCCCTAAATCCTAAACCCTAAACCCTACATCCTAAACCCTAAAACCCCTAAACCCTACAGCCCAATCCCTGACGCCTTGCAGGTTGACAATTAAACGCATGAGTACTTAGAGGGTCATGGGACCTAGCAAGTAAGGTTCCTAAAAGGGGGGGTCCTTAAACGCTTCCTTAAAATGGTTGTATCAGGGTTTTGCAATGGGCTTTGGGTTTGGGGTCTACTTGGAGGATCATGGGATTTAGTAAGTAAGGTTATGGGTACCTTAATTGCGGTTTTGAGTACAAGTAAAGTTACCGCACTTACAACCCTATAGTATCTAACCCCGATTATCCTTTCAGTAAGGGTAAGGCAGTGGGTCGGTGGTAGGGTTCAGGGTTCAAGGTTTAGGTAACGACTTTTGCAAGCCCACGCAGCTACTTCCTAAACTCCTGCACCCGAGCAACCGAAGCTCCTTAACTCTAAACCCCGAGTGGTGGGGGAAGGGGGTGCGGGCAGGGGGACCAAAAGCCTCAAACCCTAAATAAACCCTAAACCCTAAACCCTATAAAGACCCTAAATCGGGCCCTAGGTACACCCCGAAGGCCTCAAACACTGACATAACGGCAAATCGATACCTATACCATACCCTAAACCCTAAACCCTAAACCCTGAACCCTACATTGAACTTACAGGAACTCCCAAGGGAACCCTAATTCCCCTAAAGGAAGCCGTTGAGGAAGGCCTTGAGCTGAAGGATCTTCCCTAAAAACCCCACACCCCAAACCCAAAGCCCCTAAGCCCTGAATCCTAACCCCGAAACCGAAACCCTAAACCCAAACCCCCTAAACCCCAAATCCTAACCCCGAAACCCCAAACCCAAACCCCCTAAACCCTAAATCCAAACCCCAAACCCTAAGCCCATAAACCCTAAACCCAAAGCCCCTAAACCCTAAACTTTAACCCCCGAAACCCTTTCAGCCCCGTGGCCGTACTTGTCCAGCTCCATCTTAAGGAGCCGGGCATAGCTTCCGGTGGCGACCTGATGGGTGGACCCTAAACCCTAAACCCTAAACCCTAAACCCTGCTCACCGAGCTGGTTGAGAGCTTAGGGCTTGGGGGTTAGGGGTTTAAGGGTTTAGGGTTTAGGGCTTGAGGGTTTAAGCTTAGAGCTTCGGGTTTGGGATTTGGGGTTTAAGGGTTAAGGGTTTAGGGTTCAGGGGTTTAGGGGTTTAGGGTGTCCCTTTTAGGGTCCCATTCTGGGTTCTATAATAGAAGCCTATAGTATATAATAAGGTTTGTTTTTTTATGGTAACTTAACTGAAGCCCCTTAACAAGAACCCAGGTTTGGAGTGGCTCTTGGGGCTTCCATTACGTATGCTTCTTGAAACGGATCCGTTAATCTTCTACAAGTTCAGAGGTTAAGAGCCCTAAACCCTAAACCCTTAAGCCCTAAAGCCCTAAACCCTTAAACCCTAAACCCTTAAACCCTAAACCCGAAGGCCCTTAGACCCTAAGCCCTAAACCCCAAAGTCTTCGTAAAGCTTCGGTCTTTAAGGATAGCAAGATTGGGCGTTTACCTGAATGAGGGTTTAGGATTAAGGGTTAGGCTTTAGACAAAGAAATCGGCATAAGGAACCCTAACAGGTAGGTTGTTGCGGATTCAGGTAGGGTGCAGGGTTTATGAATCAAGTTCAACTAAGGTTCCAGGACCCTACAGGCGTAGACACTGAAATGCAGTGCCCTCTGTTGAGTACCTGAGTTTATGATTACAGGATCCCCACCATAGCATACACTAAACCCTAAACCCCGAACCCTAAACCATCCAAAGCAAGGCCCCGCCGTCGCGAGTAAAAGGTATAGGAGCCTAGGTAGGGCTGACTTGGGATTCCTGGTCATAATAATGGCAAGGATGGTCTAGTAGAAACAGCGTTGAGGGTTTAGGGTTTAGGGGTTACAGCTTACTAGTTTAATATCCGTGACCATCGTCATAGAAAAAAAGCTGTAATAATAGAAATGGTCGTAATACTTGTCGTACAAGAGTCCAAATTTTTTGGAGATGGGGACCTTCAACCCTCAACCCCCAACCTAAACCCTTAACCCTCAACCCCTACACCTCCGAACTCCAAACCCCTGAACCCTGAACCCCTAAACCCTAAAACCTTAAATGGAGCACTCTAAACCTTAAACCTTCAACCCCCAACCCCGAAACCTCTAAAACCTAAACCCCAGAACCCCCAAACCCCAAAACCCTAAACCCCCAAACCCCTAAACCCTAAACCTTCACCCTCAACCCCCAAACCCCCAAACCCCCAAAACTCCCAACCCTGAACCCCTAAACCTTCAACCCTCAACCCTGGACCCTCAAACCCCAAGCCCCGATACAACGCCCATCAGGATCCTCGGGAACCTGCCTTTTCCAGGGTTTATAGAGTTTAGGGCTTTAGGGGTTTAGGGTTTAGGGTTTAGGGGTTTAGGGTTTAGGGTTAGGGGTTTAGGGTTTAGGGCTTAGGGGTTGGGGTTTTCGGGTGTGGGGGCAAAGGTTTTGGGCTTATACAAGGAAATCATGATAAGGACCTCTAGAAATTGTGTATACATGCGTAGCTCTCTAAATAAGGGTCACGTTGTAGTTCGCCGTGGTACTACGGCACCCTGATAAAGGCATGGAAGTTGCCATGGTCTCGTCAGCCCCAAGAGTTTCCAACTGCACAACCATGTCATTGGTGTCCTGCTGAGGCTTGTCAACTTCGGCAGTCGTTTCAGGCTGCCCAGACGTCTTCACCTTCTGGAATTCTTTGAATAGGACCCGGCATTCTGCTATGCCGATGTTTTCCTCTGACACCCCATGGAGGGGTACGTTCGACGTCATACAAGAGGCCACCTTCATCAGCCCGGCCCTTGTTTCAAGCGAAGCGATGACCCGGGCCATTGCAGCTGACGACCTGCCACCTCCCCGAACTGCTTCAGCATGGCTTTCTGCCGGGCTGCTTTGACCACCATGGGCCCACAAAGCTGAGTCTTGAGGATCGACTCAGTCACTTCCTTCCCGTCCTCACGCATCAAGCCCGCCCTAAACCCTAAACTCTAAACCCTAAACCCTAAACCCTAAACCGCCGGGATGGCGGACCTGTTAGGTAACGGACATGGCGAAGAAGCCGGTGACACTCCATCAAAGCCGCCCAGCTTGAGACTCGAAGGTTCAGGGTTCAGCATTTAAGGTTTAGGGTTTAGGGTTTAGGGTTTAGGGTTAAAGGTTTAGGGGCCCTAAACCCTAAACCTCAAACCCGAAAACCCTGAACCTAGGGTTCAGGGTTTAGGGTTAAAGGTCTAGGGTCTAACGTACAGTGTAGGGTCTGGGGCTTATAAGGTTTAGGGCTGACGGTTTAGGCTTTGTGGTTTAGGGTTAAGGTTTAGGGTCTAGGGTCTAGGGTTTGGGTTTAGGGTTTAGGGTTTAGGGTTTAGGGTTTAGGGCTGACGGTTTATGCTTTGTGGTAGCTTTCCCTGAACTAGCGCACTTGTAACCCCTCTTGTAACTACGCACCCAGAACAAGACCCTAAACCCTAAACCCCTCAACCCTAGACCTTAAACTTTAAACCTTAAACCCTAAACGCGGAACCCGGAACCCTGAACTCTAAATCTCAACTCTAAACCCGACACCCCTAAACCCCGAAAGATCAAATGGAAGCCGCCTAGAACCCTTCAAGCGGAACTTTGTAGAAGGGGAACCCTCAAAACGCTGAAGCTCTTGCCTGAACCCTAAACCCTAAACCCTTAGCCCCTAGACCCTAAACCAACCCTCAACCCTGGACCCTCAAACCCCACGCCCTGCACAAGTAGCACCTTGTGGTGACACAGGAAGAAGTTGAAAGGCTTCCTGAACTTCATCCAAAAATACCTGGCGGTGGGTTGGAAGCTGGGACGTTGTTGCCTTAAGGCTTCCGGGTGTAGGTGGTTTAGGGTTGCTTAAACACCGAATCAACCCGTTTATATATATATATATATATCCCGCAGATGATACTATACTTATATTTGTGCAATAGTACACTAAAATAAAAATGATCGTATATTATATTCTAGCTCCTGAAAGAAGTGTGCCCTAAACCCTAAACCCTAAACCCTAAACCCTAAACCCTAAACCCTGAACCAGAGCTGGGCTCAGGGAGGGGAATCCCGAAGATGTCGCCGTAAGGTTTTGGGGACGTGGGGTTCGCGGGCGTGGCGTCGGGCCTCAATGGTGGGACTTCAGCGTTGCACGACGAGGTTTAGGGTTTAGAGTTTAGGGTTTGGGGTTTAGGGTTTAGGGTTTAGGGTATAGGGACGAGAAAGGTGGGAAGGTACGGCTTGCTCTAACCCTATAAGGGTCCATGTGCCCAAATAGTAGATACTTTAAGGCCCCCTAAGTCCTAAACCCTAAACCCTAAACCCTAAACCCTAAACCCTAAACACTAGATACTTTAAGGCCCCCAAAGTTCCCCAACTAGGGACGACGTTAAGGCCAAAGTATATACGATTTACCTGGATCCCGCAAGGGCCCTTTAATGGAGCCCTTATGGTCCTTAATAGTGGGTATTTAGGGTTTAGGGTTTAGGGTTTAGGGTTTAGGGTAATAGTGGGTATTTAGGGTATATTAGAGGGTAGTTGGGGGGTCGAGGTAGGTACGTGGACCCTCAGGGTAACCCACCTGGAGATTGAGGGTTTCATGGATAAGTCGGGATCCAGGGCTGAGAAACCCGACGAGTAGAGAGTTCTGGCCGGCTGTAAGTATGCCACGGGTTTAGGGTTTGAGGTTTAGGGTCTACGGTTTAGGGTTTAGGTGGTCTTGTAGGCTCTTGGCTTAGAGGTCCGTATTGGTGCTGCTTATCTGAGCAGGGTTGAGGGTTTAGGGGCCTATAATGGTTGAAACAGCGTTTTGGGGCCCATTCTACTGAAAAATACCAAGGAACCCGAAAAACATATTGGTAAATAGATAGTCCCCTATATTAGCTGTTTGGGGGATAGGGTGTGTTGCTCTTATTTTGGGTTCACCAGTTTTGTATTATCGGCAAACCTTGGGCCCTAAACCCTAAACTCTAAACCCCAAGCTTAAGATTGGCAAATCCCAAGCTTAAGATTGGCAAATTAGGGTTTAGGGTGTAGGGTTTAGGGTTTAGGGTTTAGGGGTTTAGGGTCAAACAGACTACAATGGAGACTGCAAGGACTACTGAGTTGTACTTCAAAGGTGCCCCCCCCATCGTTTATAGTAAACCCCAAAAAGGTTGGAAACCGGGTATACGAGACACATAGTGCTGGGATTCCTTATGCATTACTATTTCGGATAGAAGCTATTGGGTTTCCAACTTGTGGGCTTCTACTATGTCATGGAGAACAATTGAAACAGTTCATGTCAAAATGCCACCTAATTCAGGGTCCCTCTGGCAGGTGGTAGTCAGCGTGGCGCCAATGTCCGCCATTTGGGACGCCACGAATCGCATGCTTGCGGCAGGAGAGGGCAAAGCACGAAGCGACGTCGGCGATGCGGAACACGCTTGATTCCCCGGCTTGACATCCCCCTGTATCTAGCTGAGCCAGAACTACGCATCTGACTGCAGTTGCGTGGCCACGGACTGAGGGGTCTGCGACCCAGCACGCCCAAAACGAGCCAGCTGCAGATACCGGGATACCGGGAAGGAAGCTGCTCGTGGTTCACCAACAACGACAGCACAGGGCAGTGTCTGACCTCCGGTCGGTGGCCGAGCCATCGCAGAAGATGGCCGTTGCTGAATTCCAGGAGCATGGCCACAGATGGCTATCCCTAAGGGTCCATGTGCCCAAATAGTAGATACTTTGGCCCCGAGGTACCCAAATAGGAACTACTTTCAGGCCAAAGTATATACTATTTGGGTACCTGGACCCTTAGGGTACAGTATGAGCTATGATAGCTCTGCAAAGCCGTACTGATGGAGTGTGTTGCTTTTGCAAAGGTTGCCACAATGACACCTAAGACCTAAGGCACCCAAGGAGCCCTCCTGTTGATGATATAAAACCTGCATTACCTTAAGGACCCTAAACTGTGGGAATTATGGTATATGCCTTATTATGGGTAGTGCAGGATTGTTATCATCAGCCGTATATACACTCACCGACATTGCTTCTCCAAGCATGATCTCCTGTGAGAATGGCAGAGAGCTGAGAAGTATTTAACTTCCTCCTTGAAAGCATATCCTGGCCATCAGATCACTCATGTACCTTAAACCATATACCCCTAAACGATAAGCAATCCCCGACACCCTAAACCATCCTAAACCGTACACCCGAAACCCCTAAACCCTAAACATGCCCGCTAACCCCTAAACCATCCTAAACCCTAAAACCCCCTAAACCTCCCAAAAAACCCTCAACAAACCCCCCAGATCCCTAAACCCTAAACCCTCTAAACACCCCAACAAACTTCATGGAAGAGCCTTCGTTCAGGCTTAGCAGCATCGGGGCTTGAAGTGGGTTTTGGGATTAGGGTTTAAGGGTTTAGGGTTTAGGGGTTAAGGGTTTAAGGCTTTAGGGTTTTAGGGTGGCTTAAGGTTCAAGGGAAGGGTTTAAGGGTTTAAGGGTTCAGGGTTAAGGGTTTCAGGGCTTAGGGGTTAGGGAGTAGAACAGAACTTTGTAAGGAGAGCTCTGGGGGGTGTAAGCACCAGGAGGGTCCATATACGGCCACCACCACCCCCGCCCCCCCCAATCCCAATGGTATTCCCCCCCCTCCCCCCCGAAAAGGGCAGCTCCCCCCCTCACCCACCCATACCGCCGCTGCGGATTGGGGTTGTCGCCCCACCCCTGCCCCTATGGCCCCTATGGTGCAGAAAGCAGCAATCTGCACATCAGACATGAATTACAATGCTTAATTATGAGGATTGTATGGCGATGGTGATGGTGGCAGCCATTCTCTTGATGGTACTGATGATGAAGATGACGACGACAATTATGATGTTCAGCATGATGTCAAAGAT
>CAJNDV010000448.1:86785-98135 GCA_905221635.1 Symbiodinium sp. CCMP2456
CATGCGGATGGTGACAGCGCGATCTTGGGATCCTGTTTTTGGGGTTCGTCGCGAAAAAGGAAGCGCATTATATATGACCTATCTCCCTGTTAGGGCAAGTAGCCCCCGCTCCACTGGGTTTCAGCACTGCGTTTCTTGACAGAGAAGTTGAGGCCCATCTTATATCCCTAAACCCTAAACCCTGAAATGCCCAAAGGACCTGAGACCAGAATGTCATCGTTCTCTCCGGGCGGCTTTCTGAGGTTTTGTTCCGCCAACTCACAGGCTTTAGGGTTCCGGGTTTGGGCCCTAAACCCTAAACCCTAAACCCAACGAAAGCCTTACGGCTAAGGACCGAGCTCCAGGTGCTGGAAGAGGCTTATGAGGCAATCAAGGCTGCCACCAGCGAGGCAACTTGGTGCAAGTGGCTCATAGGGTTTAGGGTTTAGGGTATCATAATCCCTTGTAGAGGACGCGGCATCTCGCAATCGGGGATCTACATCAGCGATAGCTGCCACAGTGCTTGGGGTTGGCTCCTGAGTTTAGCCATCATTTGTTGGGACAGTGCCACTATGCTAAACGCGTTCGGTCGCATCCTGCAACTTATGAGGCACCGAACAAGGTCATGAAGAGACTAGCTACCCTAAACCCCTAAACCCTATACCCTAAGCCCTAAGCCGGCCGGCCCTCGATGATCGCAGCAGAGGTTCTGGGAGATTTCCGCAACAAGTCCCAACATACCGGAAGCATGCCTCGCCTCTTCAATGTGGTTTAGGGTTCAGGGGTTTAGGGGTGCAGGGGTTTAGGGTTTAGGGGTTTATAACTCCAGAATCGCTGGAGAATTTAAAAAGCCCGCAAACATGTGGAACCTTAAGGACGACATGAACCCCAAAAGGGTTTCAGGTTCATATACCATATAGGGATTCATAGTATAAGTGTATAGGGCCCCTACTTATGAGGGTCATTTGGTCCCCAAGGAATTTGCTGCAAACCCAGGAGCCACCATCCATGCTGCTTAGAGTCAAGGCTTAGAGCCTTTCTGCACTTAAATCCTAAACCCTAAATCCTAAACCCTAAACCCTAAACCTTAAACCAACCTGAAGCCCCCGCTGCAAGCCTTGACGTTGGAGGGTCTACGATCCGGTTTAGGGTTCTTTTTATGGGATTTGATTTAAGTTACTACTACAATAAGAAACCATATACTTCCTGTAGATCCCTACTATGGTAATTGAAATTAAATTCAAAATCAAGAATCCAGGGTTGGGTTTTATTTTAAACCCGAAACGCCACATTGCACACCCTCGTGGTTCAGTTCTTGTTCACGGTTGTGAAGTGAGGGTTAAAATGCAGGCTTGGGGTTGAGGATTCCACTCAGCTACTATACTGGATTTCTTATTGCTTATAATTCCAGTAGAACATACCGTCAAACCCTAGTGTAATTCCCTAAACCCTACAATCCCCTAAACCCTAAACCCTAAACCCTAGCCCGTACAGTACTCGACCAGACCACCAGTCCAGGATCTTGCGTTTCTGCAGATTGCTTCTGCTTCCCAGACGGCCCGTCGGACCTCGGAATGGAGCAGGCCGGTGCTTCGCGTCTTAGGAAGAGCATGGCTTCCTGGGTGTGTTGATGTAAGAATATATGTTATAATATAGGGGCCTAAGTAATTCCCCATACTATTTTTTTGGGGGGGTTCGTTATTGTACTTATAGTATAATGGACCTCCAAACCCTCTTCTAATTACTAATGCCCCTACATTAGCTTGTTATAGCATGTTAGAATATATTTTTGTGGATTGGGCTGCAGGGGGTTGAAAGAGATTGGGTCAGCCGTGAAGTAGTTTGAGATGCACATGAAAGCGATTTCCTTACTCGTGCAGAGTGGGCATGGTTCAGAAGAGCGCAGAGATTTCTGCCTCAGGGTTTGCTCCTCCAGTGGACCTGTCCCTTCCGTTTGGGTGATACCTAGGCTTCCCAAGACCCACGAGCTAGGGCGGAGCGTGATAACTATGTATCCTCTCGGCTGCTTCACGAGTAGGTACAGCATCTCCGAACCTTTGACTCTAGGGCATCCTAGGGTTTAGGGTTTAGGGTTTAGGGTTTAGGGTTTAGGGTTTAGGGTTTAGGGTTTAGGGTTTGGTTTCAGTCAAGGTCCGTAAGCCAAGGCGTACTCCTCGACTGAATCAGGTTAGCAGGTCGCACTCGCAGCCTGCAGGCCACAGGAAGTAAGGTTTGCCAAAGCTTCAAAAGACAGTGAGCCATAGAAGGCCAGCACCCTCGACTTTATTTGGGTCCTCGTTGGCTACAATTTTACATTTCTGCACTAAAACCCAATATGAGGAACAAACATGATCATCTTTAAGACAGTTTCAACAGGGAGCCAGCTATGCCCTAGAGCCGTTGAGCCCTAAACCCTAAACCCTAAACCGTTCCTCCTTGCTGCAGATGTTGCAGGACGGACGAGACGCTTCGCGCTTCCCAGGCGAAGGACGCTAGGATTGGCAACGAACGGTTTAGGGTTCAGGGCTTAGGGCTCAGGGCTTAGGGCTTAGGGTTTAGGGTTTAGGGGGGCTTGGATACAGTACTTCGTAGTGGTTTTCCGCCGTAGGGTTCCCATGTAGTCTTCATCCAATATATCGTAAAAAACCCTAAAACCTTGTCTTGTAGGGTTCTTGGGATGGCTTAGGGTCGTCTGGACTTCAGCAGCTACTCCGGAGGAAGCATAGAAGAAGTGACGAGTAGAATCAGGGATCCCACCCTCACCCTTGAACTTCTACAATGTCTACACCCCGAAGCCATTCTCACCCAAACAACCCTCAACCCTAAGCCCTCAACCCAAAAAACCTAAACCCTCAACCCAAAACCCTCAACCCAAAACCCTCAACCCAAAAACCTTCACCCTTTAACCCTCAACTCTAAACCCTCAGCCCATAAACCTTCCACCCAAAAACTCTCAACCCAAAACCCTCAATCCTCAAGCCAAGACCCTAAAGAAGCTCCGAAGCCCTAAACCCTCAACCCTAAACCCTAAACCTTCTATCCAAGACCCTAAAGAAGCTCCCAAGCCAGAGGCCGAGAGGGTCGTGGTGGGACTCTTGGGACGCCTTGCCAAGCAGCAGCAGCTGCCGATTCTGGCACAGCTGGCGGGGGGGAGGGTTGAGGGCTCGGGGGGGTTTAGGGTTTAGGGTTAAGGGTTTAGGGTTTAGGGTTGGGGTTTAGGGGTTTAGGGTTTAAGGATCATAAGGTTTAGGATTAGTTTAGGATTTAGGGTTTGGGGGTCATAAGGCTTGGGATCATATCATAATGGGGTTTTGAGGTGAACGCTGTACTATGAGTATAGTTGGGCGGAGGTTGTTATCGTAATAGGGCCTTGGGAGCAACACTATGCCAGGGTAGCTGCTATAGGTATCTATTCTGGCACTAGTTACGGGGTGTATCGTTACGCAGTCTTCAGACCTTGACACTACCTTGTGGTGGTTGGGTCTCATGTCTGCTCAGCGCGCGAACCCTTGTAACACTAAATAAACCTTATCCAATATCATCTAATCTCATCTGATCTAATATGAAGAGTAAGGTCAAGTATTTCAAATCGCGCCAAGATCAACTAAACCCAGAACCAAAACCAAAAAGTCCCCTGCACTTTAAACGCTCGAAAGGCATGAGGTCTACTGATGAATCAAGGGGCATGGGGCTTTGTTGACCGATGTATGTCCTTGAGCGTAGACTTTGCCCTGAGTTTTCAGCCGCAACCCACAAGCTCCGGAATGTTTTCGGAGGCTAAAATAAGGCTTAGTTTTGGGGTGTCGATGACTTGTTTTTTAATTTGGAGTTTAAGGATGACGTCTCACAGGAGTGTGGGGTTGCGGGGCTGCTGTTGATCCGGAGGGTCTTGTAGGTTTTGGACTTGTTCGTTTGCTGTCTAGGGCCTCTAACAGAGCCACAACGCCGCCTTTACCCACCTCTAGACCATCAATGAGATCTGCAGTTCCTGAAAAGAAGCTCTACAGAAGAGCCCCAGGAAACTTCAGGGCTCGAGCCCTTACAGCATGAGGCCGAAGCAGTACATCTCAACATCCCAGATGCCAGACCTCGTATCGCCCAGGCCCATGAAAAGAAACAGCAAGTAATGCTCTCCCCTTCTGATCCTTGCCTGATCATACGGTAGTCCACCCACATCCCTATCCTAGCTAGTTCTTCAGCCTCTGTAGTAGAAAGTAGATCCATGTAATGGGTCTGAACTAGGACACCCCACAGAGTCGAGATAAGGTCACTGCATGGTTTCGTATGGCGCACCTACTGGTCGCATGTTGGGGGTTCCAGTTTCTTGATCTTCAAGGCTAGTTAGTGGGCCACGGTCAAGGCCTTCAGCGTTTAGAGTTTAGGGTCTAGGATTCGGGGTTAAAGCCTTGTAGGCCCGCCACGCAGCGATGTCAACATGATTTGTTCTGTGTTCTATGGCTGCTGCTGCATGCTGTGGGTATGAGTATGACTCTGAGTCGTGGCACTTTAGTTTTTGTCTAGCGGATTCTAGCGTAATCCTTTAACTCTGTCGGTTCTCTACTATCACGAATCACAACCCCTGCGACGTTCGCTGTCGCTGATGTTGCCTTGTCGAGGCTGGCAAGGTGTCGGCTGCGTTTGGCACCGAAAAGGCCTCGAAGGGTTGGCTTCGTTTGAGCTGGGCTCCCAGAGACTCCAAAAGATCCCTTAATTAAGGAATATACCGTAAATTATAGTAGGATCCCTAATATGATTTAAGGTAAATTCCTTCATCAAGGGATATTGGAGTCTCTGGGCTTCCAGGTTAAGGTTACCTGCCGAGGGCCATTGCTTTCTTCAGACGGCTTCCTGTTCCTGTTTTCCATAGTGAAGAAGCCTAAATAATCACCTAATCTTATTCCTCTAGGGTTCCTTACAATAGTTTCGATAGTTATATTACAAAGAGGCCGAACATTCCAGCATTCTAATAATACGTCAGTGGGAGATTTCGGGAGTAGACAGGTGGGCGGGACTGTTTCAAGCTGGCCCTGTTTCACACAGGGGCATGTGATGAACGGAGGCTGAGAGATGTCATACATAGGTGTCAGGTCAAGTAACCTCATATAGGATATACTAACGTATAAGGGGGGTTGCAGAGTTTCGCAGAACCGAACACAGACCCTAAATAGCGCGGTCCCTACAAGGACCTCCAATCCAATCCGACCCTAAATCTTTCAAACCCTAAACCCTAACTAAGCCCTAAAGCCTAGACCCTAAGCCCTAAACCCTCTTTGAAAGCACCGTAACTACGGAATCGACCCGGAGCTCGGGAATGTCCCCGTTACGAACGGTCTGGGAAGGCTACGGAATGCCCCTTTTTTCCGAAGGATCTCGGCTCGCTGGGGTGTAGGATAGATGATGGGAGTGATGAGTTTTTGTGAGTTTAGGGTTTAGGGTTTTCTGGTTTGTATGTCTGGGTTCATACATAACGCTACATGTATACACATAGGGAATTACATAACCAGACAGGCACTTGCCCCTTTATTCGCTGGTCATGCAGATGTTCCAAGATATAAGAAACCAAATTATACCAGACTTCGCACCAGTCTTCTTTGGGCGTTAGGTTGGAAGCACTGGGTATCTGAAGACGCAAACGGATTCGTGTTTTGTTCGGCAACTGTTGTCGTGATTGGGCCGTTCAGGCTTACACACACACACACACATGCATCTCTTGAACCTCCAGCCTTCCAAACCGACTCAGCCAGCAAATCCGTGTAATTGTGTCTTTTTGTCTCGGATCAGGTCGGCCTAGGCTGGTACAGTTGCATCCGCCAGCCCAGTCGAGCAACATTCGCCCGCAACCTCGACCATTAATTAGACGGATACCTGCCCTCATGCCTCAAATGCTGGGCTGAAAGCTGGCATTCACAGCCTCAAACTTCCTAAACGCTGAATCCCTAATCTGCAGGACCCACTAGCGGCCGCCCGGAAGATGGTGCAGGATCTGATCCTCAAAATGCAGGACCGTCTGGAATTTTGTGCCTGCATCGGCATCCGTAGTTTCAGATGTTTTGGGTACAAGCGGGCCTATAAGGATAACCCTGAAAACCCTACATGCGAGGTTGATAACCTTAGATTGTCTTTTGGGTCCCTACAAATTGTTGGTGAAGGATTGGTGATGCTGGTGATGATGATGATGATGATGCTGATGAGGCTGGTAATGATGATGGTCATGGTGAAGGGCTGTGGTAAGCTCAGCTTCATCAAAACACCTTGATGACTGTGGTTAAGGTGGTGGCCAAGACGAAGGTTCATGCCGTGATGGTGTCGACGATGACTATCACACGAGAATGTGTCGACGACGATGATGAAGATTCGAAGGACCAAAAGCAGTTGATGATGAAGGCCATGGTGATAATACTGAATTCCGCTGTTCTATTGAATATGCCGGTACTGTCGATATTGCTGAAGATGGCCGCGATGATGTGAGAGTGATGACCATGCTGCCATGGATGAAGAAAAACAGCGACGACTGCAGATTTCCCCTGGACGAGCGTGATGTTCCAAACGTGGAAAAGGAGAAAGGAGAAAGATATTGTAGAACTGCAAGGCTGCGGCGATGACGCGGACGGCAATGGCGATGAGGGAGGAGATGATGTTGGTGCCGTGGTAGTAGCCAGAACCCTGATTTGGGCAAGTAAGGAAAGGTGATGATGAAGAGCGTGGTCATTAGGAGTTCAACCTGTTCATAAAATTGGAGACACGGAATAGAGATGTGTTACCAGTTTTTTGTTGGCGGGTGGTTTTGGTTGATACTTGTGTAGCTACTGCACGATTTTACATGTGTGCGGGGGTAGATGCTCTGGTGGTTAGGTGTGATGCTTGTTACCCCAATTGCCTTTAGGATCCGGAGTAGTCCAGCTGCCAAGCAGTTAAGATTCGTTTGAAGCTCCAGTGCTGTGACTGGTCTTTTTTGGTGTAATGTAGGGGCCTTAGTATTTCGAATAGGGCTTTGGGGTGCATTCTACTGTAATTATAATAAGGAGCCCCCAAAAATAAGATTGGTAATCATTTACGCCCCTACAGTATGGTGTCGTCCACTGGTCTGGTGTTCTTTTGGTAGCTGGTAGCACAGGATAGGCATCCTGGACAAGCAAAAAATGCAGTAGTACGACGAAACTGTGCTCCTAAACCCTTAACCCTAAACCCTCAACCCTAAACCCTCAACCCTCAACCCTAAACGCTAAAAGCCTCAGTCCTGAGCGATCCATGGACTCAATCTCGATTCCCAGAAGCAACCTCCTTGCCAGGATCAGATCTCCTCCGAGGCAGAAGAGCACGGCTACTGCGAAGCTTTGTCGGTTTTGGCTTTGGGGGTGTAGGGGTTTAGGGTTTAGGGTTTAGGGTGTAGGGTTTAGGGGTTTAGGGGTTTAGGGGTTTAGGGGTGAAGGGTTTGGGGGTTTAGGGTATTTTAGGGTTTAGGGTTTAGGGGTTTAGGGTTTAGGGGTTTCGGGTTTAGGGGTTTAGGGGTTCAGGGTTTAGGGCTTAGGGTTTAGGGGGTTAGGGTCCTAGATTTCAGATTCGCTGTAGGAGAGTCGGTGTTGATGTGAGTTTTCTTTGATTTCCCAATAGAGGGGCCTTAATGATTAGAATAGCGTTTGGGGTAGATTCTACTATAATTATAATAAGGAACCCCAAAATCCTGTCGTGTATGATAGCCCAGGCTTCAAACCTTACCCCAAGTCAATCCCAAACTCCAAATTTGTCTGTCTGGTGCTTAATAGGGAATGGGTTATAGGGACTACTTTAAGGGACTATCATAGGGATCCATTCCCCCATTCCCTACTAAGCACCAGACAGACTGGGCCGAGCAGCGTAAATGAACAGAGGACTGCCAAGACTCTCGGCCGCCTCCCGGGCTGGCGTGGCCTTTCAACCCTAAACCCTAAACCCTAAACCCTGAAGCCTAAACCCTAAACCCTAAACCCTGAACTCTAAACCCTAAACCCTAAACCGTATTATTAAGGCCGCTACATTATGAGGCTTTTCCAGGACTACCGCCGAAAGGAAGTGGCCAATGGCAGCATGGTCGTTGTTCCAACGTCCTTCGATGCCGATGCCTGGTACGGTTGACGATAGAAATCCTGCATTACCCATAATAAGGAATATACCATAATTCCCATAGTTTAGGGTCCTTAAGGTAATGCAGGATTTATATCACAAGAAATATCAACTAGATTATTGAAAAAATATACTGCACTCCATGCGACTACCCAGCAGTTTCCGGCCTCACCTAGCAACCCTATGGAATAATACTACTAGTCCTGAACGCCTATACAAGGGGTTTGGGGTTTCGGATTTAAGGTTTAGAGCTAAACCCTAACCCTAAAACCCTAAACCCTAAACCCTAAACCGAACCCCGAAAAGAAGCCTTTCAAGGTACACTACTCCAATTCGGCCTCCCCTCTTTGCAGCCCAAGCTGCGTGGCTCCATGGGAGATGAAGAAGACCAGCCACAGCGTGCCGACCTCGTGTCTGCGGCTTTCGGGTTTCGGTCTGAGGGCAGGCTTTGGGGCTTAGATCAACCCAAACCCCTAAACCCTAGGGGGTTTGTTCGGGGTGTTAAGTTTACGGGTTTGGTGTTTGGGGGTTAGGGCCTAAGGTGTAGTGTGTTTGGGGTTTTGAGTGTCATGGCTTACGATCCAACTTTGACCAAGTATGATTGAAGCGTTTAGGGCTTGGGTGTCTGTAAAAGGTTTCGGGCTTAAATACCACTTTGGAGCTTGGTGCTAGGTTTTTGGGCGTAGGGGTTTAGCTTTCATGTGTTGTGTCGATCCTTCTATTTCCTCCTATGTGCATACACTAAGGGCCCAAGTACCTGATAATCAGAATATACTCTCCCAAGTACTAACCTACAAAACTACCATCCGCAACCCAAGTAACTGATAATTAGGTCCTTGGGACCCTTGGGGCTACTTACAAAATCCGTTTAAGCCCCTAAACCCTAAACCCTAAACCCTGAACCCTAAACCCTAAACTTTTCTTTACCCTAAACCCTAAACCCTAAACCCGTGTAAGTGTATCACCCCGTTTGAATCCGTTAGCCAGGGACCCTAGAGCGAGACACTTCTGGAACCCTCAAGGACCCGTCCGGAACCCTTTACTGGTTCCTTGCTGGGGCTAGATTAAAACGATTATTTCAATCTTTATTGGGCTTTAGTATAACAAAAGTGTAAACTTGTATCCAACAAGGACCCGGTTGAAGACGGACCCTCCCTTATGGCACCCTTGTGCTTTTCTTCGCATTGCGGCTTGCTTCGTTTGCCCTTGTCTTTGACTCTCCTTTCAAAGGGTCCCCTTTTTGGGCTCATTGGGAGTGGAATACAGGACCCTTGTGAATCCCTGAAAAAGCTGTCCAAACCTCGTAAACCGCTTGAAGAACTAACCCTAAACCGAGACCCCCCGACAGTGCCCTCAGACCTAAGCCCAAACCCCCTAAACCACCGGACCTTAAACCTTAAGCTATGCAACCCCGAACCCTATAACCCCATAACCCTAAGCCCTAAACCTAAGTAAACCTAAACCTTGTAACCCCATGACCCTAAAGCCTAAACTCCTAAACCCTAAACCCTAAAACCCTAAACCCTAAAACTCTAAAACCCTGAAGCCCTAAACACTAAAACCCTAAACCCTAAACCCTAGAACCCTAAAGCCCTAAAACCCTAAACCCTATGCGGCCAATGTGGCAGTGCTGAACAACAGCGTCATCTCTGGCTTCGGGTTTGGGCTGGAGGCGTCGGTCCGCTTTTGCCCTGGAAGAGGCTTTAGGGTTTGGGGGTTTAGAGGTTTAGGGTTTAGGGTTTAGGGTTTAGGGTTTTAGGGTTTTAGGGTTTAGGGTTTAGGAAAGTGGGGAGTTTAGGGTATATAGGGGGCTTCTATAAGGCTTCTATAAGGTGTATGAGCCTTCTATAGGGCGCCTATAAGGGTTGAGACGTCGGCCCGCTTTTGCCCTGGAAGGTTCCAAGGTTTCTTTAAGGGTTCGTGTTAGGGTTTAGGGTTTAGGGTTTAGGGTTTAGGGTTTAGGGTTTAGGGTTTAGGGTTTAGGGTTTAGGGTTTAGGGTTTGGGGGTTAGGGGTTTAGGGTTGAGACGTCGGCCCATTTTTGCCCTGGAAGAGGCTTTAGGGTTTTACTGTAGGGGTTCGGTTATAGGGATTAGGGTTTTTGGGGTTTGTCCCGATGTAGCCAGAGACAAGTAGATTTTTGGGGTTTAGGGTTTAGGGGTTAGGGTTTAGGTTGTAGGGGGTTTTAGGGGTTAGGGTTTATGGTTTTGGGGTTCGGGAATATGGGGTTTAGGGGTTTAGGGGTTTGGGGGTTTAGGGTTCAGAGTTTAGCCACGACCCACCATGACCATGAGATAAGTACTCGTTTAAAAGTGCAAGCCACTTCCATAATAGAGGGGTCTGGGCACAGCTTTGGGTTACAGGGCTTTTGTTACAGGTTTGTTGACATGCAAGACCCCTACACCCTAAACCCAAAACCTAAACACTGATACTAACCGCTTAATGTTTCCCACTCTCATTTGTGCATGATTTGCTGTCGCTAATACCAGTAAGCCTACTTAAACCCTAAACCCTAAACCCAAACCTTTTAAGCACCCAATAAGGACCCCAGAAGGGGCTACAAGCCGGCATCCTGTTAGCTCTTTAAAAACCGCTTGTAGCCCCCCTAAACCCTAAACACCAAGCCCTAAACCCTGAACCCTAAGCCCAACGACTGACTGTCACTGACAACAGCCCAGATCCGGGCTTGAAAGCAATACAGGGGCCTGAACAAATGGACTAGGACTTTGTGGTATATTCTACCATAATTATAGCAAGGAGACCTAAAGTAGCATAGGTAATTATTCAACCCCCAATATATATATATATATATGTATATAATCTAAGTCTATCTGGTACGTGGACCGTAAGTTGTAGCACCCTTCCTTGTCTGGATCCCTAAACCCTAAGCCCTAAACCCTAGCAAACCCTAAAATAATAATAAACCTATATAATAAACCCTAATAAACTCTAAACCCAAAACCCTAATAAACGCTAAAATAATCAACCCAATGTAACAAACCCGAATAAACGCTGATAAACCCTAAACCCTAAACCCGAACTAACCCTAATAATAATCAACCCTATAATACACCCTAATAAACCCCAAACCCTACTGAACCCTAATAATAATAAACCCTATATAATAAACCCTAAAAAGAAACCCTATCTCACAAACCCGAATACACCCTAAAGCCTAAGGCTAGGGTCCCATGCAGGTCTAAACCCTAAACCCTAAACCCTCAACCCTAAACCCTAAACCCCTACACCCTAAATCAAAACCCTAAACCCTA
>CAJNDV010000448.1:98235-108973 GCA_905221635.1 Symbiodinium sp. CCMP2456
TTGTGGGATTCTGAGGGTGGGTGGGTGTTATATCTAAACCGTTAATACCCCTATACTTTAAAACTGCTCGATCCGGAGCTGCTGAACCAAAACCCTAAACCCTAAACCCTAAACCCTTAACCCTAAACCCTAAACCCTAAACCCTAAACTCTCAACCCTAAACCCTAAGCCCTAAACCCCTAAACCCCTAAACCTTAAACCAAAACCCTAAACCCTAAACCCTAAACCCTAAACCCTAAACCCTCTACCCTAAAGCCTAAACCCTAATTCCCTAAACCCTAAACCAAAACCCCAAACCCTAAACCCTAAACCCCTAAACCCTCAACCCTAAACCAAAACCCTAAACCCTAAACCCCTAAACCCCTCAACCCTCAACCCTCAACCCTAAACCCTAAACCCTAAACACAAAGGTATCCTGAGGCTCTCGGGCTCTGGCAGAGAGAGATCCAAACCCTACTGTTGATGATATAAACCCTGCTTTACCTTAAGGGGTTCAGGGGTTTAGGGTTGAAGGTTTAGGCTTTAGGGCTTTAGGGTTTAGGGTTTTAGGGTTTAGGGTTTAGGCTTTAGGGTTTACTGTAGGGCTCTATAGGGTTTAGGGTTTTAAGGCTTTAGGGGTTTAGGGTTTAGTAACTTAAACTAGTGTTGACGATATAAACCCTGCATTACCTTAAGGACCCTAAACTATAGGAATTAGGGTTTAGGGTTTAGGGGGTTTAAGGGTCAGGGCATTACCTTATGGACCCTAAACTATATGGGAATTATGGCATAATCCGTCTTATTACCTTAAGTACCCTAAACTATATAGGAATTATGGTATAATCCTTATTATGGGCAACGCAGGATTTGTATCATCAACCGCAGGGTTTCGGGTTTAGGCAGGCTTGATATAGCCACAACATTAAGACGGCCCCGAATAAAGAAAGCTCTTCCTTGGGATCCCCTTGTTTCGGTGACCTCAGCACGGATTGCTTGATCAGGTTCCTTTATCCGACAGCTGCTGAAAGTAGGGTTAATCCTGCATTACCTTAAGGACCCTAAACTATATGGGAACTAGGGTTAGGGTTTAGGGTTTAGGGTTTAGGGGGTTTAGGGGGTTTAGGGTGAATCCTGCATTCCCTTAAGGACACTAAACTAAATGGGAACTAGGGTTAGGGTTAAGGGTTTAGGGCTTAGGGGGTTTAGAGGGTTTAGGGGGTTTAGGGTTAATCCTGCATTCCCTTAAGGACCCTAAACTATATGGGAACCAGGGTTGGGGTTTAGGGTTTAGGGGGTTTAGGGGGTTTAGGGTTAATCCTGCATTACCTTAAGGACCCTAAATATACGCGAGAGCGCTACTATGTACACGGTGTGAGCAGTCAGAAAATGTTACCTAGCCCCGACGCCTTAGGTTAAGGACTGACAGGAAGGTGTACATAGACTCTAATTTTCATCCGAAACTCAACTTGCATACTTCATTTTTTCTTCGATACACAACACCGAACTTGTGTCTTTTTTTTTTGAGAGGGGGTGGCGGGGGATTCCAAGGAGGGACCCTCTGAATCAGAAACCCCTGAACCCCAGAAACTCAAGCACAGTTTTGATCTTAGGCCTCGGGTTTAGGGGTAGCTCGACAACACACCAAAACTTGGAATCTCCAAACCTGCACGGCCGAGGTGCAACAAGGCGTATGGAAGAAATTCGCATAGAGGAGGTGGATGATCGCTGCGATGATGCAGAAGGTCAGAAGGTCGGCAAAACAAAGGTTCCTTATTGGCCCATGGCCCTAAACCCTAAACCCTAAACCCTAAACCCTAAACCCTAAACCCTAAACCCTAAACCCATGGCTTATGGTTTCGGCCTGCTGAGGCTCAGGCGGGTAGGAACCACCACTTGCAAGTACGAAGCCCAACAACCTAAATCCAACACCTTAAGGCCCTAAACCCCTAAACCCTGAAACGCTGAACCCCTAAACCCCCAAACTAAATCCGCATATCCGACTGTTCCATTGTTTAGGATGAGTCAGGAGAGCATAACTAATTTCACAACTATCTGGTTCTGTGCTTCCAACAGCCAAACAAACACAGAGTGTCCTTTAGCAGGATTACCATACAGTAAGGAGCCAATGACCCTTGGCTTTGAACATTATCTTATAAACCACATGTTACATAGAACTTCGAACCACTTCGAACCATAAACCCTGTCAGGGTGCAGTTCTCTAGGTCCTGAAGCTATATTTGACTTAAACCCTAAACCCTAAACCGCAAATGCAGGGGCCATAAGGCTAGGATTGGAGTAGAGCGTTGGGGATCCTTCTACAAGAATTTATGTTGGGGACTACAAGCGTATACGGTGTATACCCAAAGAGCGCATTTCTCCTTCATTTACGAACACATGTTAGAGTCATGGTCAGAAGCCTGATCTAGCTTACGGAAGAATCCGCAAGACCCGCCTTTGCCCGAACTGCGTTTGTCCTTGCTAGTTAAGTTCCTACTTCCAGTCGCGCTGTTGGTAGATGGCCTCGCGCAAGTTGCCATTGCCATGTTTTGACCATGCCAGAGATGTCGCTGCATGCTACTTGGAGGATCATGGGACTTAGTAAGTAAGGTTATAAGTTCCCTAATTGGGGTTATAAGTATAGTTACCATAATTATAACCCTACTTACTAAGTCCCATGATCCTTAGGTAGAGTTAGAAGGGATGGCCTCCTACAGCAAACGCAGCAACTTGGCAACTTCTGGATGCCCATTGTCAGAAGCTGCAGTCAAAGCTGTGATGCCATCCTGGCTCGCCACATCCTGGTCTGCACCAGCCAGTAGCAGCAGACGCACAACTTCAATATTGCCTGCTTGAGATGCTGTCATCAGAGCCGTGAAACCATCGTTGTCGAGCAAAGAGGTGTCGCAACCGTCCCTGAGCAGCAAAAGAACGATGTCGGCGTGGCCTGCTTGAGAAGCTAGCATGAGGGCAGAGACCCCTTCGTTGTTGACTGAATTCGTCGCAGCACCAGCTGTCAGCAGCAAACGAACAACTTCAACATGGCCTTCTTCAGAGGCTCGAATCAAGGCAGTGTTGCCGTTATGGTCGGCCGACTCCACATCGACATCTGATGTGAGCAGCCATCGCACAACTTTAACATGTCCTAGTTGAGAGGCTTGTCTTAGAGCGGTGTCCCTGTCGGCACCGTCCTCCAGCAGCAAACGAACACTTTCAAAGTGACCTTCTTGCAAAGCTAGGATGAGGCCAGTGAAGAACTCATCGTCGGAAGCGTCCTTCTGGGCACCAGCCTCTCGCAGAACATGCAGAACGTCCACGTGCCCTCTTGCACAAGCCAGAAGCAGAGCAGTGCTGCCATCCCTGCTGGCAACGTTCTTGTCGGCACCAGCCTCCAGCAGAAAACGCACAGTTTCAACGTGCCCTTCGCGACAAGCTTTCATGAAGCCAGTGAAGCCTTTATCGTCGGAAGCGTCCTTCTCGGCACCAGCCTCTAACAGAACATGCAGAACGTCCATTCGCCCATTTGCAGAAGCTAGCATGAGGGCAGAGACCCCTTCGTTGTTGACTGAATTCGTCGCAGCACCAGCTGTCAGCAGCAAACGAACAACTTCAACATGGCCTTCTTCAGAGGCTCGAATCAAGGCAGTGTTGCCGTTACGGTCGGCCGACTCCACATCGGCACCTGATGTGAGCATCCATCGCACAACTTCAACGTGTCCTAGCTGAGAGGCTTGTCTTAGACCGGTGACCACCAAACCACACTTGCTGGCAACGTTCTTGTCGGCACCGGCCTCCAGCAGAAAACGCACAGTTTCAACGTGCCCTTCGCGACAAGCTAGCATGAGGCCAGTGAAGCCTTCATCGTCGGAAGCGTCCTTCTCGGCACCAGCCTCTAGTAGAACATGCAGAACGTCCACGTGCCCTCTTGCACAAGCCAGAAGCAGAGCAGTCCTGCCATCCCTGCTGGCAACGTTCCTGTCGGCACCAGCCTCCAGCAGAAAACGCACAGTTTCAACGTGCCCTTCGCGACAAGCTTTCATGAAGCCAGTGAAGCCTTTGTCGTCGGAAGCGTCCTTCTCGGCACCAGCCTCTAACAGAACATGCAGAACGTCCATTCGCCCATTCGAAGAAGCCACCATCAGGGCAGTTGTGCCACAGTCTGCGGCCAGGTTCGTGTCGGCACCAGCCTCAAGCAGAACACGAACAAGTTCGACGCGACCGTCGCGAGAGGCTACCATCAAAGTCGTATAGCCTGACCGCCCGACGAAGTTCGTATCAGCACCGCCATCCGCTAGCAAGCGCACAATGTCCACATAGACACGGTTGGAAGCTAGCACCAGGGCAGTGTTGCGGTCACGGTTAACCAAATTGGTATCGGCAGTGGCCTCCAGCAGCAGGCGCACAACTTCAATGTGGCATTGCATCACAGCCTAGGTTCCCCAGTAGACCACTAGCAATAAGGGCACCCCTGTTCCTACTTTTGGGGTTTAATAAGGGACCCCAAAAACAAAAAGGGGAAAAGGGTACTAATTACTGGGGAACCTAGCAGCTATCATCAAAGGAGTGTTGCCGAGATCATCGGGGAGGTTTACGTCTGCACCGGCCTCCAACAGAAGGCGTAGAATGTCCACATGGCCTTCGCGAGAAGCTACCCTCAGCGGAGTTTTGTAATCCTTAAATGCCCAGTAACCTAGGATTCAAAAGGGATCCCTTTTTGCCCTAAACCCTAAACCCTAAAGGGTAGTATTGGGTACCTTTATAAGGAACCTAAGACTCCAAAAAAGGGAAAACCCTAAACCCTAAACCCTAAACCCTAAACCCTAAACCCAAAACCCTAAACCCTAAACCCTAAACCCTAAACCCTAAACCCTAAACCCTTAAAAAAGGGAAAAAGGGCCAACTGGGAGACCCAGAATCCCAAAGGACGCCGTCCGGGAGCTGGGGCTGCTGTAGTATGGCTTCGACCTGCCGAGTTCAACGGGGTTTAGGGCTTAGGGTTTAGGGTTTAGGGGTTTAGGGGTTTAGGGGTTTAGGGTTTAGGGTTTAGGGTTTAGGGCTTCGACCTCCCGAGTTCAACGGGGTTTTAGGGCTGACTCAAAGGATCATGGGACTTAGCAAGTAGGGTTATAATTGAGATACCTATACTTATACTTACCCCAATTTAGGGACTTATAACCTTACTTACTAAGTCCCATGATCCTCCAAGTAAGAGTTAGGGTTTCGGGCTTAGGGTTCGTGGTTTAGGGTTTAGGGTTCCCGATTAAGAATGTAGAAGCCTTCTTAATTAGAACAGGGCTTTGGCGTACTTACAATAAGGAACCCCCAATAGGCTACTTCGTGGGAAGTCTACCGTTTTAGTTTTGCAGCCCTGAACCCCTACACCCTAACTTAGGTTAGGACTTATTTTTTTGATGACTGTAGGGTCCGGGGCTTTCAACGCTGGGAGTCTGAAGAAACCCACTAAACAAGTCTTGGGGCTTCTGAAAAGCCCCGAGGCCCACCTCGGAAACCAAGCCATTCCTGGCGGCAGCCATAAGCTCAGGCTCAGCAGATGTGCGGGATGCGATGGCAGGCGTCAGCAGGACCAGCTCAACGTCCATGGGCACGTCTAACCTGTCCATATCATCAAGCGGCCTGCCGCGATGAAAGAGTCTTTGCCTGAATCGGGGTGGCAAGCCATGCAGCCGATGAAGCCGCTGCTTCAACGACCTTGCATCGTTGACATCCTCCAGTTCCTCCAAAGGAATGCTAGCAACGGCCTCCCCTGACAGCATCCTGACGCGCAGCATTGCCGCGGAATGAAGTTCACTACCACGGCTGCTACTACAGTACAGTTTTTCTCTGAACAACTTGAACCAACAAGTGAACTCGCACTTGAGACCGAAGGATACTCGTAGCACTCGCAGTTTGAAGTTATCATTTAGTAGTTGTCGTCGTCTGATACTAAATCATGCACCACGTCCATAAACCCCGGGTGACACAATCATACAAACCCTGGTAGAGCCCTCTGGAAGACATAAACAGACACAGTGCTTATCCTAGCCGATAACCTAGAATGACAAAAAGAACATATGAGGAGCCTGTCGTAGAAAACTCTGAAACCCCATTCAAGCGCTACACCCTGCACACACACCCCATCCCCTACAAGCCGTACCTGCAATGTGCACGTAGGTCATGACCTCGTGTCTTCTAGGATATAACTATATAGCCAATATAAAAACAACTGTAGGTCGGGGATCCTAGAATAGATGCCCGTATTGAAATCCTAATCCTTTAAGCCCGAAACCCTAAACCCTAAACCCGAACCCCTAGACCCTAAACCCTATACCCTAAACCGTATACCCTAAACCCTATACCCTATACCCTGAACCTCCAGGCCCCCCTAACAGGCCCTGAACCCTGACCCTAAAACCCTGCCGCCATAAACCCCACAGACCCCTCTAATGCCAGCCTAAACCCTAAACCCTAAACCCTAAACCCTAAACCCTAAACCCTAAACCCTAAACCCTAACCCCTAAAATTGTTTCGGGTTTAGGAAGTTTAGGGTTTACCTATACTCTCCATTGTAGTTCCTTTTGTTGGTTTAACCAACTTTATATTAAGGATCCTATAAAGTAACCCCAAACAGGAACTAAAATGGAGACTATAGGTAGAGTTTAGGCCTAGAAAGCCCTAAGCCCTAAGCCCTAAACCCTGAACCCCTAAACCTTAAACCCTAAACTGCCAGCCCGAGGCTCGAAAAAGAAAGTTGGAAAGCGATCCCGCAGGCGCCATGCAGCCAAGTCGAAGGGCGTCCAAATCGAAGGCCACAATCTGGAGCGCTTAGGGTTTCTAGGGAGTTTGGGGGGTTTAGGGTTTAGGGGTTTAGGGTTCAGGGTTTAGGGGCTTAGGGTTCAGGAGTTAAGGTTTAGGGCTCAGGGCTTCTGAGGCTTCTTGCAACATAGGCCTGGAGTTTTTCAAAGGTCTTAATATATAGACTTAGGGTTCCTAAGTTTTTTTTTGCTATGGGCTGAGGGTTTGGGGTGTCTGACAAAAGACCCCTAAAAAGTCTAAATCCTAAACCCTAAACCCTAAACCCTAAACCCTAAACCTCCTCAACTCCTGAAGCCCTTCCTTATGGATCCCATACCTGCAAGGGTACGGCTCCCTGGACTGGTTTGAGATGACACTCGAAAATAGAAGTTTAGGGTTTAGGGTTTAGGGTTTAGGGTTGAGGGTTTAGGGTTGAGGGTTTAGGGTTGAGGGTTTAGGGTTTAGGGTTTAGGGTTTAGGGTCCTCAGCACCCCTACACACACCCGCAGCCAAAATGCGAAAGATTGCCCCAAATTCTCAGCGGGAGAGTCGGGGCGTGAATTAGAGAGCACAAACCGCCACAAAATCCCAGCGCAGCCCAACGCAAAGACTGTTCTATGCCCTACAGCCCAAATTAAGCCATATTAGGGTTTAGGGTTTAGGGTTTAGGGTTTAGAGTTTAGGGTTTAGGGTTTAGAAGCCTACAGCACATGTCTGAAATACCCCTCGATCCTACCAAGTGTCTTTCACACTGGAAACTCTTCATGTTGGGTATCTAGGCTTGACGAAAAGGAAAGACAAGAGTTACGTAGGGGCCTGATTATTTTTAGATCGTGTGCTCTGAGTTTGATACTCACGGATCAGGACATACTGACATACTACGTAACACTAGTTTTCTAGACCGCAACAACAATCAGACATCAAGAATGTTCACATCAACACCCGACAAATACCCTATACTATAGACGCTAGAGTCCTGGAGACCCACATACAGAAAAATGAAATAAAGGAAACCCTAAAATCCTAAATGTGGGACCCGAAAACAAAACACCCGCAGAAACCCCATGCGAAAAATACTTTGAAGGCGAAACCCTAAATCCCCAGACCCTAGACCCTTAAACCACTAAAACCTTAAATATCCTCCAACGCCCGTAAAAACCCTAAACCCCCAATTAACGGAACACTAAAGGAACTCTCACAGCCCCGAAACCCCATACCGTCAATTTAGGGTTTGGGGTATAGGGGTTTAGGGGTTTAGGGTTTGTCAAGCCCCTTGTAGAAGTAACCCTGCTCACAAAGTTTACTTAAAGGATCATGGGACCTAGCAAGCAAGGTTATTAGTCCCTTAATTGGGGTTATAAGTATAGTTACCTTAGTTACAACCCTACTTACTAAGTCCCATGATCCTCCAAGTAAGGCTCTGGTAGTCTCGGTAAAAGCCCGCAACCCCCAAACACCAAAATCCTCCTTGACTCCCGGCCTGCAGTGCCGCCATGATCGATCGAAAAGGTTCGACCCAGTCGATCTGAAACCTATAGGGTTTAGGGTTCAGGGTTTAGGGTTTAGGGTTTAGGGTTTAGGGTCTCAGGTTGAGGGTTTAGGGTTTAAGAGCTTCTCTTGGGGTTTGTTAAGAGATCTTTCAAGGGTTCTACAATTGCTGTATAGGGGCTTTTGGACTTGATAGCTTTTGTAACTGTGGTTCCGAAGGGTTTAGGGTTAAGACTTCTGAGAGTTTGAGGCTACACTGGCGGTTTGTCATTGGGGACTTGTACCCAGACCCCCGGGAGGATCTAGGAAGTAGATCCCCTGAAATTGGTACCCAAAGTGCTAAAGGGTCAACCCTAAACCTTAAACCCTAAACCGAAGCCCCAAAACAAGGAACCCTTAAAGGAACCTCAGAACCTTAAAGGAGCCCTTAAGGGATCTATGTTTTCGATCCTTCCGGTGGTCTGGGTAGAGTAACGGGGTTGAGGGCTTGGGCCTTGGCGAACTTCGATGAGCTTCATAGACGTAGCTCATTAACTGGGTTTTGTTTTACGAGATCGTATGGGTTTAGGATGATTAAAAAAAAACATATAACTGGGTTGTTATGAGATCGTATGGATTTAACATGATTTCTTGAAAAGGCATATAATTGGGCTTTTATGAGATTGTATGGATTCCAGATGATTTAAATACGGCTTTGGCGTATTCGGAATTAGGATCTGGGGAGGGCTCCGGGTGTTCCGAAAGCCTGCCTGATTGCAGTTTATGGATGGTTTAGGGTTTAGGGTTTAGCCCCCAAACCATCTAGAGCTTTGTGTGTAAGCCCATGTATATAGCAACTTACGAACGCACCAAAAAATCCAATGATTCCTGTTTAGGACGCTGTTGTGCTTCTGGTGGAGCGGAAGACGACACGACGACGAAGCGGCTGATGATGGTGGTGGTGACACTGGCAGTAGCGTTGATCGTATAGTCGTGACACACACCATGACGAACACCGTGTCGCCATATTTCCCTCTGCTGGGCCCTGCTAGGCTCATGAGTGTTCCTACGAAAACTCTATTTGTTGCTGCAGGACAACGACAGATTCCTTCATTAAGGATTAGACTGGCCTCTCCAAACCCTATAACATCCTGGTAGAACCCTACACGAGCCCTCAAAGCTTTTACTATCTTTTACTACAGGGCTAACACCCTAAACCACCTCATACCCCAAACCCTAAACCATCAAAAGTCCAACTCATACCCGGGGGCGCAAGCTCTAAACCCTCAGCTCCCTTCTGCAAGGGCTGTCGGAGTACTTAAACGATCATGCGACCTAGTAAGTAGGATTATAACTGAGATAACTACACTTATATTTACTTATAACCCCAATTAGGGCACTTGTAACCTTACTTACTAAGTCCCATGATCCTCCAAGTACTGAGAAGGTGCCGCATTCCAGACAGGTTGCTGCTGGATGATCAGCAGCTGCTGCACTAGAGTGACCATCTGACCTCAGTCAGATTTAAGGTTTAGGGTTTGGGGTTCAGGGTTTGGGGTTTAGGGTTTGGGGTTTGGGGTTTAGGGTTTGGGGTTTGGGGTTTGGGGTTTAGGGTTGAGGGTTTGGGGTTTACGTGGCAGTATAGTATAGGGTTAAGGGTCTGAGTTGAGAATTTGGGGTCCAGGGCACCGAAACCTCAAAGACACAGGTTTCTCGCAGGCCCAAGGCTGACTACATACTCATTACTTTAGGGCCCGGAAAGAACACACTCCTCTGGACCCCTTTTTCGAGGCCATATTATAAAACGGTAAAGCCATAATATGGTTTCCACCAGGGGCGATAGACTGAGAGTGCCATGGCTGTCTTGGGGTGTAGGATCCTAAACTCTAAACCAGAAACTGTAGGGTTTACAGGGTTTGTGGGCTCAGGTCCTTTACTTTGTAGGGCTTCCCCATCCCTTGTAGGGTTTAGGGTTGTAGGGTTTTTCCATGCTTTTCACCATAATTTCATTCAGTATATACACTCGCCAATGAAGAGCTTTCAGGGATTAGGGCTTGCAATAAGGGTTTAGGGTTTAGGGTTTTTAACAGGGTGATCTACGGATTTTGTAAGGATACACTACCCTAAGGGTCCAAAGCATCCAATAATAAGGGACTTTGGTTACAGATACTAGTCATCTAGCTTTATATTTGGGAGAGTATATGATTATTAGGTACATGGGCCATTAGGCCAAAACCCTAAACCCCAAACACTAAATCCTAAAGCCTGAACCCTAAACTACAATGTTGCAAAGGTTTTTCCAGGGTCCGACAAGGCTCTACGTAGGGTTTAGGCTTAGGGTCTAGGAAACTATTCAGGGTTCTCCTGCGGGAGTTGGGCTAGTTAAGCCTTTCTGTCATGCAAGTCTAATCAAAGTTCTGTCAGATTCTTTGGAACGGTTGGGTTGAAAGTTTAAAGCTTCAAAGGCTTGCAAAAACACCCTAGTTCTCTCAAGCACATACTC
>CAJNDV010000450.1:2942-14736 GCA_905221635.1 Symbiodinium sp. CCMP2456
TGGTAGTAGTGGTAGTCGTAGTAGTAGTAGTAGTAGTAGTAGTAGGAGACAGCAGCAGCAGCAGAGTCGTCGTAGTCAAAGTAAGCAGTGGCAAAGCCTGTTCGGGAGTCTTTGAGCTTTGAGGGTCTGGGGCAGCCAGGGCTCAGCAGGCCAATCACCAAAGCCAGACGCGCGCCTACTGCTGGGTCCCACATCCCATAAGCCGCAGCCATAGCCGAGCAAGAAGACATGAGCCAGAGCCCCCCGTCCGTGCCTGCCATACATCAAGGCGGTGGCACAGCCCAGGGAGATGGCCTGACGGACAACACGAAATCCAGTCTTTGGAGGGTTTCCTACTGCAGGAGGCGCCGTCTCAACTCACGGCAGCAAACGCCACGGTTTTTGTTCGTCGATGTAAGTTCAGCACTTTCTTCCAGGTTCTCTATCTACTTCACTGCTGCTTGCCAGCTGCTAGTGAACTGCTGCTCTGAGTTGCTCGCGGCTAAAACGTGCCCAACATCAGAAGAAATGGCAATCCATGAACATGGATACAGAGCTGAGAATGCCGGCACTTTGCAAGAGAGCCTCCTTAGGCCCCTGCGAGACATGCGAGGCGGCATGGAAAAACAAAAGCTCTTCGTTTGTGGAAATTGATGGGAGCAAAGAACTGTCCTGCACTCTTCGGGCTCATGCCACATGCTTGCGGCTGCAACATCAAGAAGTTCTACAGTTCTACAGTCCACGCTTGGACATCAAAGGTTGGATTCCTTCCTTTGCGTGGTGAGTAATCGTCAACCTCGACGTGGGAGCCAGGGAACCTTCTTCCACTCTCAGCTTGAAGATGGTGACAACAACGGTAACCAGAATGATGTAATACAACCTCGGCTCTAGCCCCAAAAATCTCCAACGCCGTTCCGCGTTCGTGACCCAATGCACACTTTGCCAGTTGGATGGACAGGCGCAAATGAACAAACGAAAGGACAATACCCTTCAGCAGAAAACGCCAGCAGCATCACGGTGACCATGAACCATGGAAATGGACCATTGCCATCACCATCGTCATCATCTACATCACTACCAAGATTGCCCTTATCGATAAGTCTTCATAGATGCAGTTCCTCACAGGCCCAACTACCTCGGACTCAGAACTAAGCTCGAGGCTGCATCTCAGGTTCACTCAGGGCTCGATCACATTGAAGTCTTCTACCGAGGACCTGGGGTTTGGGCCTGCCGGGTTTAGGGTGACAGGTCTCCGAACCTTATAACTAAGACTTACGCCGTCGAAACCGAAGCTGCCAATTGGGGCCTCCGTCAGCTTTGACAAAGCCAAATCCAAGTTCTCTGCCTCCATGGCTTCAGCCGCCTGGGATCTGCTGTGCTGAGACCACCCTAGGCCCTAGGCCTAGGCCCTGCCTGCACAGGCATGCCTGACACCCCAGCTGGCCCACACCCTGAAAGCCTCCAGACCCTAAAGCAAAGACCCGCACTTGGAGGTTCATGGGTAGTTATAACTGGGGTTATAAGTCCCCTAATATGGGTTATAATTACAGTTACCCTACTTATAACCCTGCTTCTAACTACCCATGAACCTCCAAGCACAGTAACATCCTACGTCCCAAAGCCCGGCATTGCCCTGCATCCCCTGCAGCCTGTCTCCCAGCTGCACGGCTACTTGGAACACAAGTCAGGCGCCAGGCAGCTACAGTCACATCTTGCTGTGGCCCCGGGTGGTTTCCATAATTGCTACCGTAGGGGATGAGGTTTCTACAAAGGTTGCGATAAGGGCTACCATGATCAAGGGAGAAGTTACTCTCTACGAAAAGGTATTGAAGTCGCTATATCTCTGTTACTACAATGGAGTAGGTAACCCTAAACCCTACAAACCCTACAAACCCTAAATCCTAAACCAACCCCAAACCCCCAAGACAGTGGATGAGGTAACCCTAAACCCTAAACCCCAAACCCTAAATCTAAACCAACCCCGAACCCCCAACACAGGGTTTGGGGCCCACCCTTGAGGCTTCAGGTCTGGCCTCAGCCTTGAGCTCCGCCTGGCGATCGGCCAAGTCATCGTCCAACTCCTCATTTAGTATCGTATAATACAGTATAATACAGTATGAGACAGTATAATACAGTATAGGATAGCATAGGACATTATAGTCATAGCTGTGTATTTGTAGTTGTATTTATAGTATAGTAGTGTAGTATAATACAGTAAAGTGCAGTATGGGACAGTATAGTAGAGTTCATATGGTATATCAACATAAAGTAGAATATAGAATAGTATAGACTGGACTTTAACTTCCAGGGTCGCGGCTTTTTGGGGCTGGAGAGAATTGAAATTTAGTGTTTGGCATTGAAAGGTTTTGGTGCTTCACGATTTACGACTACTCCGCGAAGTTTGGGAATACTCGGTATTGCAACAGACTCCACATACATTCATGGCTGAAGATTGAAACGTGTTGGAAGTTAGGCCTCGTGCATTTAACTCTCTCCAAGATTCTTTCATGTTCTTGTCTTATCTAGACTGCCCTGCTAGCACGCTGCTCTATCATCGTGGAATGGTACGACACAGCTGACAGATAGTATCACCTGGCATCCTCGTGAATATCTTCATGTGCCAACACACACTATGCCTTTGAGGATATGCCATTGTTGAACAAATTGTACAACTACTGACCAGTGATGCACTGAAGATAGCACTACAGTTACAGCAGTGATAGCATAGGCAGGTACAGACATTCGTTACTTCAAGGCAACTCAGCAACATAGCCAAACGGCACTACGGGCTCCCAACAACTAAGGTACTTCGGACCACCCCCACAAGTACACTATTTCTTGCTATGCCTTCGGGATATGTACTTCGAACCCCACAGGAAATCAATGTAACACCCCCCTCCAAGTACATTAGGTTAGGGAGGGGTGGTCGGTAACAACATCGAAACGCTAAACCCTAAACCCCGGAACCCTAAATCCTAAACCCTAAATTAATCTAAACCCTAAACCCGGAACCCTAAACCCTACATCCTAAACCCTGAAACCTAAACCCGAAACATCTTACTAGGACTGGCCTTCAAACAAAACGCTGCCGCTCCTGGACGCTGTCTGGAGCCATGGCAGGAAACGGCTCCTCTTCCCGCACCTCCTCCTCCTCCTGATGAGAGAGCAGGGTTTAGGGTTTAGGGTTTCGGGGTTTAGGGTTTTTTTTATCACCTCTTTTCCTTCGCCTGATAAGGGCTCCGGAATACCATGTTGGTTGAGGCAGGAACAGGAGCCTGGGACTGCTTCGGGGTTTAGGGTTTAGGGTCTAGGGTTTAGGGGTAGCAATAGCAGCAGCAGCAGCAGCAGTATCCGTAGCCGTCGCAGTGGCACTCGTCGTAGCAGCCCGATATGACTGAACTCTTTTTCCGCGGTTTTTGGGGCTCCGGGATGCTGTGCAATATGGCAGGGGAAATCGGGCTGGGACTGTGAGCTTCAAGCTGAATATAGAAGAAATTATAGGGGCATGAATAATTAGAATAGGGTTTTGGGGTATAAATTTATACTATAATTGTAAAAAGGAGCCCCCAAAAAAGTTTCTGGTCATGTCTTGAGGGATGATGCCTAATGAACAGTGACTGGAGCTACCAATGGAAACCATTCCAGCGCTCGTGTCGCATCTCGCAGAGTATCATGAGCACCGAGCTGACCTTATGAAGGGGCCTCACGAGCTACTTGGAGGCCCAGGGGACTTAGTAAGTCGGTTATAAGTAGGGTTATAATTGGGGTATCTCCAGTTAGGATACTTATAACTCTACTTATAACCTACTTACTAAGTCCCCTGGGCCTTCAAGTAATGCATAGTGATAAGCCCGGGCAGCTTTGGGACTTGGATCAAGGGCTTTGTGCCTCCCCCAGAGCCGCTAGAGCGCGGCGCTCTCGCTAGCAGGCTCAAGTCACAAGGCGTTTTGGCATCTATGCCTCCTCTGCCGCTTCGGCGGATGCCGAGGAGACGCGACACGCGAGAACCTGCAGGCAGCAGCTCATGTTGCATGGAAGCGGCTCCTTGCAGATATCAACAATGGCAGCATTGCCAGCAAAGACTCTGATTTTCAATAAACTTCTTAATTCAACCACGAGCCAAAGCTCAGACTCGGCAACTTGAGCAAGTCTGGGCCCAAGGCTTTGTCCTTCAACGTGATGCTGATCCAGCCTGCAGCACTGACGAGGATAAAAGGTGAAGGACTTTGCGCGGGTAGGAGATACGGTGTGTCTTCGATCGCTTGTGCGATTCTTCAGATCTTGACCATGAACGATTGTGTACCACATGCTAGGCCAGGCTAGACACATGGTCTGTAGGTAGTAGCGTCAAAGGAGGGATACGACAGTTAAGACAAGTTTTGGATAATGGGTATAACGTCCATGCGGATGCAAAAATGTCCGGTGAACATGTGTGAATGTATAAGTACATACATACATACATACATACATACATACATACATACATACATACATACATCCATGCAGGCAGGCAGGCAGACAGACAGACAGACATACGGACAGATGGACAGACAGACAGACAGAGTTGCCATCGTGCTTGTCATGTAGATACTTATAGAGATAGTTCTTTCTGCGCTTGTTTCGTGACTGACGTATCTCATCAGTCTGTTGTCCATATCGACCTGTCTATTTTGGCGTATCTATTTGACATGTCGAACCTCTTCGCTACATGTAGATGTACACGAACTTGCAACTTGAGGTTTCTGCAAGGACAGTGGCTCTTGTCCTGCAAGCGCCCGAATCCTGCCAGCCGATGCGTTCCCTCCAAGTCCGCGACCCTCGTCTGGACCCGTGCCCGTGAGCCGCCGGTATCGGAGGCGCTCGCCGACGAGCTCGAGCTCCTCCCAACTTCTGACTCCGATAAGCTGAGTTGCTGGAACCTTCAGCTGCTCCCCTCAAGACAATGCCGAACCAAGCAGCCGAACGCTTCGTGAGTGAGGAAGGAATCAAGCAGCAGCTTCCTAAACTAACAGAGTATCGGAGCACTCAGAACAGTCCTCCACTATCGCTCCGGTGGACAAGCGCGAGGCTGCCTGGAAGAAAGTCAAGAATCTTGAAGTGTCTCTCAGCAGTCGCCAGAGTCCCATGGTCATCATCAACACTGGTAAACTGCTGCAGCGAACTCAAAAATCATTCCTGCCAAGGAATTCCCCTCAACCTGAAAGCACACACTCGCTCATCTACCACTCTACTGAAAGCACTACACTAGTTTCGTTAAGCAATAGCTGGACCCTAATGCATGCCCTTCTGTCTGCTTGTATATGTTGCAAGTTTGTGTATGTGCATGTGCATCATGTGCATGCTCATGATGTGTGTATTCATGTGCGCACGAACGTATGCGTGCGTGATGCGTGCATGTTTGCCTGCTTGTATTTCCATACGTTGGTATGTACGCATGCATGTCTGCAGGTATGTCTACATGTAGACATGGTGCATGCAGGCTGCTGGGTAGATAGATGCCTGTTCTTAGGTCGGCAGGCAGGTGCGGGCATGTCTGTCGAAAACACACCATCTTGCGCTTCACAGTTCACATTTTGGCAAGGGGGAATCCGGCTGTACAAGTGCGCGTGCATGCAAAGAGCCTCTATGTATGTAAATGTATGTATGTATGTATGTATGTATGTATGTATGTATGACTGTATGTATGAATGTATGTATGAATGTACATATGAATACACATATATAGCGGTTTTTGAATATTTCTATGTGTTCGTGTATTGCATACATGGGAATCTGATGCAGTCTAAACTTCGACCAAGCTTGTAAATGCTTGTATGTACACCTGCACAGGTTAAGTGCCCAGACGTACATACATGCATCCATACATAACCATACATACATACACACATACATACATACATACATACATACATACATACATACATACATACGTGCATACGTACATGCAGAGAGAGCTTTTCAGCTCAACTTATTTAGCTGCATTGCTGGGCACACATAAAGTGCAGATCGATGAATTCAGAGAACTGTAAACAATCGTCCAGGCCATGAAGATCAGACTTGAACAGACTCCCAAGCATAAGACCCCATGCAGGGATGAAAAGC
Organism: Symbiodinium sp. CCMP2456; assembly: GCA_905221635.1. Classification (NCBI taxonomy): domain Eukaryota; class Dinophyceae; order Suessiales; family Symbiodiniaceae; genus Symbiodinium; species Symbiodinium sp. CCMP2456. The sequence goes on from CAJNDV010000450.1 coordinate 9,024, forward strand.
ACGACCTTGTGCCCCAGGTCGGTCTGCGCCTCAGGAGATTTCAGCTCCATGCCCTGCCGCACCACGACGCCTGGCGTTGCACACGCTCTGGCCTTGCTTGAGTTTGGGGTCTGAGCGTAGCTTTCGGCCACAAGCTGTCCCAGCGGGTTTGGAGAGGGCTGGATAAAGGGGAAGCGTCGAAGTCTTGCGATTAGGTGACATGAACCACAACGATCGTCTGGAGAATCCTCACCCCAAACTCTTAAAATCCTAAAGTGATGGTGCAAGTCCGCGAAAGCGCCTCCTCTTTCAGCACCGCCTGTGACTTCCCAGCGCTGGCGCGCGGCCGCCGCCTGAGATCAAGCACGGAAAGACCCTGATCATGTGAGGTTTGAGCTTTTCAGGGCTTAAGGCTTGGAGTTTTGGAAGGACATTCCAGGGATTCGCGATGCCTGACGGCCTCAAAAGAGCACCACCAGTAGAGTAGCTGAGTAGCAGGGATGAAGATCAACAGCAGCAATACCATATTCATCATCATCAACGACCCCACATGCATCATCACCATCAGCAGCAACAGCCCATCATGACCGGAACAACAGCCAAAAGTCAGACTGCCAACTAGCTACAGCCCATGGCCATCGCAGACGGTAACGATAATAGCATATGTATGTCCGAGAAAAGAAGGAATGAGAAAGATTGGAACCGAAATGAATAGTGTGACCGCTAAGAAACGATAACACGTGTAACAACATGACTGCTTTGCTTGCCAACATGGAATGCACAAGGTCAGATCCCACGTGCTGAAGCCGAACCCTCTGCACAGCTCTACACAGTCCCATCCCCTAGACAGCTTCACATCTTTAATAGATGAGCTGTGGTCACGGGTCCTAATATGTCATGTGCCCTCAACCGAGCTTTCCATCCCGGATCATCCCAAAGTTCAAAGCATACTTGCGCAATCCTTGCACCATGTAGACAACAACATCAAAAAATGGCAACACTCTCATCTGCAAGACTACCTGTAGTAGTAGATGCTGTCCGTGTGTGTCGCGGTGGTCGTGATGCTGGGGTTGTTATGGTGGTGCTCGTTGTCATGGTAATGATAGCAGCAATGACAACAATCGTGACAATCGTAATAATAGCAGCGGGTCAAAGCTGTGGAAGTAGTGGCCGTCGTCGTTTCAATTGGTGTTAGAAAAGGGTTTTGAGGCCCCTTATCCTATCAATATAATCAGGAACCCCCAAAATAGTATAGGTAATGATTTAGGCCCCTTTGGGGCTCATTATACTATATTTATAATAAGAAACCCCAAAAATAGTGTAGGCAATAATTTAGGCTTCTACATTACTCCGAGAGCATCGCGCCTGCTCTTCCAGCTTCTGGCCTGCGGCCTGAGCCTCCGCCTCCGTGGCCTCAGCCCCAAGGGGGAAACGGCTCGGTGCCCGTTCGGTTTAGGGTTTAGGGTTTAGGGGTTTTAGGGTTTAGGGTTTAGGGGTTTTAGAGTTTTAGGGTTTAGGGTTTAGGGGTTTCGGGCTTGGGGAGCTGGCCTTGGGAATTTGGGGTGTCGGCCTGTTGCTGTTTAGGTTGCTTGATTTGGCACTCCGAGGAGATACCGGAGTATGTGAGTGGTTGAACTACTGAACAGCACCAGCATGCGCGAGACGCACGGATTGATTGTGCGGAACTGACGCAGCAGAAGTTTGGAGCACTTCTGATAATTGCGGCTTCAACTGTCCCTGCACCCAAATTGGATCCAGAGTACCTCATGACTGCACCCTGGAGCCTTCACTGCCCGATGCTTGTCGTCCAGCATGAAAGCCCCGACGATCATGAAGCGAATGCCTTGCTTAAACCACAATCTGGGACTTTCCGAAAATAAGGGTACCTTATTTTGGGGGGTCCTTATAATAAGGATCCTAGTATTTAGGGTACTATATTAGGGTCCCCTATTTTAGGAAACCCCCATCTACTAACCGTAAACCCTCATGCCTGGCCTGGCATGTCCCTAAACCCTAAACCCTAAACCCTAAACCCTAAACCCTTTGAACACTCCGCTTTTCTTCCTTCAAAACTGTTCCAAAAGTAGGACATGTTTTCCAAAAATGTAGAACTGCCCAAAACCGAAAACCAAAAACAACGCCCCCAAACCCTGTCAGTACCCAGAAAGCCTGTGACCCAAGTATAGTCCCCAAACCCTGCCTTCTGAACCCTCATCCCCCCGCAAGCATGCCTCGTCGAAGTCAATCCGAAGGCCTTCTCGGAAATCTGCCTGCGCCTGGGCCCCAAACAGGTTGATGCTTTCGGTATTGGGGGGCTACCGGTTGAGCGGGTTAGGGCCTAGGCTTCGGATTTAGGATTTTAGATCTAGGGTGAGTCGAGCGTTGCAGGTCTTCAGGTGTTTGGATTCCTTCAAACGGCTACTAGTACCTGAGCTGTCGCATCGCCGGAGCGCCATTTGTGTATGTATGCATGCATGTATGAAAGTATGTGTTACATTTTATATATATATATATATATTATATATATATATACACAATGTATACACACACATATATATATATATATATACAGCCGTCATGCATGGATGCACACCTTTACATAGACATGTCATTAGGCCTTCCAGCACTCTGCACTGTTGCATGAACAGAGACCAGGCTGCACCTTCGTCCAGTCTTCCATCTGCATGTGAGCACGCCCGCGGGTTTTGTAAGCCTCACCCAGTCGGCGCAAAGATGGGATTCGGGCTTCGGTTTTAGGATTTAGGGCTTCGGGGTTTTGGATTTAGGATTTTGTTGGGATTTCGCCAGAGGAAAGGAAAAGAAAAGAGGACTGTTCAGGGAGTAAGTCATGTTGACAATACGTCCTCAACACAAACACAGGAATCAGGCCAGTGCTCCCACAGATCTGTGCAAACCCCAGCTGAAACTTCAGCGTTGCAGCATCAGGCTCTTAGACTCTAGGGTTTGTGTCCTGCCGGGGTGGCGGGGGCATTCTAAACGGTTGTTTATCTTAGGCCGGCTGCACAGAGAAGCCATTGACCCTAACCTCCGTTAATCACATCTGAGCAACTAAACCCCTGCAAGTAACTCAAAATTAACGCTACGTCCTGGCCTTCCCGGAGTCCGGGTTCACCGCAAGCGCGGCATCACAATCCCGCAGGGCTGCACGCGGCCGCTGGGTCCTGGCAGAATGCTTTGGGTTTAGGCCCCAGCTTTGGATCCAACGCGGTTGAGAAGTTCAGCTAGTTAGGACTTGGCTCCGATTATGTGCTTCGTCCGGACTTTCGGCTGGAAGCTCCGGGAGCTGAAGCTCCGTGTGTCTTGTACTAGGGACGTGTGGGGCTCTGGGCTCTAGGTTTTCGTTCTGTTTGGGTTGGGGTTTGTGTTGGGGTCTAGAGTCTAGATGGGGTCCGGGTTCAATGCTTCAGATTTAAACATGAGGCTAGATCGTGCAAGAAGCCCGACGGCTCGACAGTTGACGCAGAAAGTCTGGTGTGACCAGGCTCTGTAGACTTTTGCAGGCAGCCCAATCGATCAAGGCTACACTGCTTAGATTTATCTGGATTTCATAGCGCACCGAAACCCGCTCTCGACTTCTGGGGAACGGCATTCGATGCATTGCACCATGAGATGGTCTGTGCAATCCAGGCCCAACTCAGGTATTTGAACAAGGGTTCGTGCAAGCACTTCCACCGCTTGGAGAGCACTGGTGTTTGTAACCTGGCACGCAACAAAAGATTTGTGCTTGACACTGCTGCAAGTATCATGTAGGGCCGTAATAACTAGAATATGGATTTTGGGAGGGGTTCCTTATTATAATTATAGTATATGTATATATATATATATACCCCCAAAATCCCCCAAACCCCTATTCTAGTCATTGAGGCCCCTACATTACATAGACCGCCCCAGGATGTATCATGAAACCAAGTCACGCCCCAAGCAATCTAATATAGAGGCCTTAATAATTAGAATATGTATAATAAGGAACCCCCAAAATATTATAGGTAATTATTTATATAGGCCCCTAATTTCTGGAGGAATGGGGAACCCCGCAAACAAACTGCACAGAGCCAAGGAACATCCCTGCCAAGAGCACTGGTTGTAGCCAGGGTAGCAAATCTCGCAGTTGAGGTCATTGGGATTGAACCAACAACTTCCCCCGGTGGGGGCTTGGGTGTAAATTGGTGGGGCAGGAGGCGGTGGGCACTCTGGCGCTATCGCGCTCTTTACGAAGTCCACCTGCTGTGCAAAATAGCTCGGCATCGTCGTGTATCCTGGCAGAACTCCATTGCCGCCCTCTTCCAATACCCATATCCCGTCTGCATCCGTGAAATTGCGGCATGCTGCCCGGCGTACCACTTGCTGCATCTCTGCCACTCCAGGCACCCCATAGACCTTTGCTGGGCAACAGGACAAACTGTCTATTGGGCGGACCCAACCCCACACATGCTTACACGACCGCTGAATTTCCAGCCGCAAGTCTGCGAAAGAAGGTTTACGGTTGCAGTTTCTCTGACCCGAACTCGAACCAACAGGACAAAGCAGGGCAAGAAATGCAAACGGAAGCGCAAGCACCACGGCAAAGCCAGGAGGGTACGGCGTCGGGCCTGTGAAAGGGCTGGGATCCTTAAAGCCGCTGGTGAAGGAGTTCAGCGACACTTCGACAACCATTCCTCGATCGCAGCAGTGCTTCCAAGACCCATAGTCGAAGCCTGAAATCTCTGGGACAAAGGGGTCAGGGCTGCTTTCAACAACCTCCACTGTCGCTCGTCACCCCCGGATTTTTCTGGATTCCCGCCTGTGCCAGGGTTGCACATGACCTCGGCAGTAGGGTCCTTGCTCTTCACATAGGCGTAGAGTTGGTCGTAGTAAGCATCATTGCCATTGCATTGGCTGGGATCTGTGGCAGTTTCGTCTACAAAGATCCCTGAGACATTGAAGCAGGCGAAGTAGTTGTCGATGGATTGCTTGACCACGGCCAAAGAGTGGCTGCCCCACTGACTGTACACGTACCCAATTGTGCGTGCGAGCGGGTTGCCATCAAACAGGGTGACTACAGGTCTCCACACGGGGTCCAAAGGCAAGGAACCTTGGCATTGGTTTGCTAGTCCATTGCCTGGATTGATGATCGCAGTTGTGCGCGCCGACGACGTTGCCACTTGTTCGTACATAGACCCAGCCAGCGGTGCCGGCCACTGGTAAATCGGCACGACCAGTTCCATGCCAACCTGCTTCGAGGAACCAGCGATCGTGGCGTACTTAGCTTACAGCCTAAGAAGGGGACGCTAGCTATGTCAGCTGCTTTATCAAATCCCAATGCCGGACCTGCGTCTGAGCCTCGTATGTCTGGTGTGTGGTCTCCGTGCCGGTCTTGTGTTGCAGCAGGCAGCTTTGGCCATTGCAAGGGATTGGCCATGCACTCACAGCCAAAAGAAGGCTCCAGACTCCAAGGCTCATGGCTCCTAAGCTCAGCCGAGCGGCCGAGGATCCTAGGTAAAGTGAACTAGCAGAGATGGCTGCATGTGGTAGACTTCGGAGTGGAAGCCACCAGAATCTAGCAAATTACCGCATGTCGGAACCATGCAATGATGCATGTGAAGATGCACTCATAGCGAAGGGTATACAATGATTCAATGATCTGTCTAGTGACTCTAGTGTATAGGTATATGCACATACATGGACACGAAAAGGTTATAGACAACAACCGCACAGACAGACAGACAGACAGACA
>CAJNDV010000453.1:0-17371 GCA_905221635.1 Symbiodinium sp. CCMP2456
TAGTAAAGACAGCTGCTCATGAGTCTCACCTACTACTACTTTGTGATGCTCATGATGCTTGTTGACCAAAACATTACAACAAGGCTTTTAACTCGTTCCTCTGTGTAGATTCTGGCTCAAAAAATACTCATGATGCTCACTTGATCCACAGCGAATGCGGAAAAACACCCTACTAAACTCCCTCGTTTCCAGAAGATTTCTTTTAGCTTCGAACCGAAACGATTTACTTCCTGTATTATACTTCTATTTAGTGCCTACTATGCTGCCTACCGTCTCAGTGTCTGTCCGAGTGCTGGCTGCTGATCATTGTCATTCCGTTTGCAAGCTCCTTGCTGCTGGTGCAGTTTTTAGATCAAGCCGTGTGAAGCGACTGCCATGGGCAAGGGTCGCTCTGGATCCGAATCCGGCAATGATGGAAAGCGTCGTGAGTTCAGCAGCAAAGATGCCGTGAAATTGATCGCTGCTGGCAAAGTCAAGATTCGCAGAATAATCAGTGCCATTCCATCACTGGAAAAATCCGTGTCCGGGTCGCAGGAAGATGTGTTGAGGGGCATTTCAGTGTGTGCTGTCGTGGTCTGTTTGAAGCAAGGCATGGCCTTCAGCAAGAAAGCTCGCTCGTCGTCTCCGCCGAGTTGTGCGCTTTTTGCAAGACCAGGGTCTCGTCAAGAAAGACTCAGATGCTCATGGGAAAGCCCAGTAGCAGCTTTCCAGCGAACCACAGCCAAGGGAACGGGCTTAGGCAGCACGTGAAAAGAGTCCCCCAGTCATGTGACCGGAGCAGTTTGCATTCCTGCAGATGTATGAACAAAATATTGTAAGATCCTGTCCGAGTGCTTGCCGACACAGCAGCTCTGCAAGCGTGACCGTGACGAGGCTTCTTGGCTCTCGAAGAGATGCCGTGTTGATGCGTTGTGATTTCTTCAGATAGTGTGCAGTCCTTGATGCTATCCAAGTTCAAAGCTTGTCGGCTAGGAGAACTCGGGGTGATTCGGGGTGGTTACCACTAGGTTTTAGGTTTTATGCCGTTGGAGTTTTGAGCTAAACGGCCACGGGTCTTAAGGCCTAAGTCTGTACGGATTTCGGCATTCAGGGCTTAATTGGACCTTCAAGTTCTGCATTTCGGCATTCAGGGCATTCCGTTTGGAGTCGATGGATCTCGGTGCTGCCGTGCGCGCAGCCTGCCGCAATGCAGCTTCGGAGTCGCATAGTGCTGGAGACCGGTTGAAAGCGAAGCTGCAAACTGGGGTGGCTGGGTTTTCCTGGGAGAACTTGCAGCGAGCACGTGTTCGGACCCTGGCTTGATTGGGAATTGGCAAACCATTAATTATTACTTATCCCTTGCTTGCTTTCCACATTCCATCCAAACTTCAACTTCAGGAGCCAGCAAGCAGTGCCGCCGAAGAAAACGATTATGAAACGGCGTTACGACAACTCCAAGCGAACTGCAACTGCTTCTCCCGTCGCGAAGATGAAGCAGCTTGATTGGTCTTGGCAATCTGAAGACAGCCTAATAATTTGTTACCATCCGCTCCGACATGATATATATATATATATATATATATTATATATTATATATATATATATAATTAGTATTTCGGGAGCCCTTTGCCCCTAAGCCCCCCTAAACCCCGAATCCTAAACTTAGCCAACGCCGTCGACTGATCAAACGGTTGCTGCCACTCTGTTTTCAGCTTCCCAGGCGACGTCCGGAGCGAGAACGTCTCGCTGCTATCCTGGCCTGCAGCAGATGCAACTGCACACGGAAGAGCTGTTTCAAGAGGCTTCGGGCAGAGAAGAAGGGGTTGCTGGAGTTCTGCAATGCTTTCCGGAGTTTGGGCAAGGTTGAGCAAGATGCTTTTGTGCCGAGGCTTGCATGGTGTGCTCCCAAAACCCCAAACATAATTGTGTGTGGATGTCGGAAACTTGGCAAAACATGTACATAAATCTCAATCTGAACTCCTCGTACTAAGATCTATGACAGCTTTGCTGGGAGCGCCTCCAAAAAAACCTACGATCTGCTCGGGGTTACAGTTGGGCGGCCCTGCCTGTGCACAGCTCTTGGGATTGGAAACGGACGGCTGAACAAGGCTGCGTCAGGTCTAGTGGACAGTCGGTTTGCTTGCAATGTGCCTCTGCATCGTGCAGAGCAGAAGGCGAGAAGTGTGGATCATTTCTTACTTCAGCTACATGGTACTGTTGCAGAAATTTTACCTACAGGGCCTTGGCCTCAAGATGTACTCTTGTCAATCTGAATATGCAACATAAGCTTCGGCAACTTTTTGGGTGCTTAGCCGGGCTCTGATCAGGTTTCGCATGGCAAACCAAGAACACCGATGCGGCTCCAGCAAGGATGTGCCTCTGGAGCGGGATGCTGATGACTTGGCCCTTCCGGGCGAGGCTCTTGAGGACGACGACAACCTGAGGCTGGAGGTCAACATTGACCGTGAAATTTGGAATCGGTGGCTAGGCTGGAGTCCTTGTTTCTGGATTGGTGTGCTGTGAACTAGAATGAAAAGCCGTAGGATTCGCTCCGATGCACTTCTGAGTCGTGTGCAATAAATTAAAACCAGATGGTTCCCCATTTTGTTGTGGCCCAGGCACATCACCACCAATCACGGGTTCCACATCCAGAAGCTCCCGCGCCGATACCTTCCGCCAGGCACCATCATGGATCTGTACCGTCACTACTGCGCGACCCAGCCCACAGATCATGCCTCGCATCTTGAAGCATCAACTTCATCTGCAATCAGTGATTCCACATTATTCACTAGGATACGGATGCACACGGAAGCCCTAGCTACTTCTAAGGTACACTGTGTTCAAGAATCGGTACCAAAAGAAGTGGAAGTCATGCTTGCCTTTCCGTGCACAATCTGCATTTGCTGAGCGCAACCAGTGCTTCGATATCAAGCAGGAGATCAAGGCCGAGAAGGCCAGCTACGTGTTCCTACGCCGATTTTGTAATTTTTCTACATCCTAAATCAATAATTCCCAAGGATCTTTGCAAGAAGTTCGGCCTCATACGTGAATACAAAGAGCACTTGCGGGCGGTGGGTTTCGATCGTGAGCTGGAACAACATTTGGAAGGATTGGACCCGCACACCAGCGATGCTCCCATTCTTCTTTTGCAGTTTGACGGGATGGATCAAGCGAAGTGGTCACTGCCAAGATACCCCGAAAATCGAGGATCCAAGACACTGCAACAGTATATTCGTCCCCGCTTGAAGGTTGTGGGCGTTTGGGCCTCCAAGTACTTATTGACCCTGTACCTCGTCGATGCAAACATTGCCCACGATGCCTCACTTACGGTGGAGGTGGCAAAAGTCTTAAAGCAAAGCCTGTCCTTGCGTTCGACCCCAATCACTAAGTAATCCTTAACAGCGCTCCACAAACCCTCCCCCGGCCCCACAGGTGCTGTCTCGAAGCATCGAGGACATCATGAAGCATTGCGACTCCAAGGGCCTTCGAAGGCCGGTGGAATTGATTTGCTGGGCAGCTCGCACCAGTCCAGGTTTTAGTGGTTGAAGGATCTAGGGTTAGGGATGAATTTTGGGACCATTCATCCGAGGCAGATAATACCGTTCGTGAAAACAAAAATCGGACGGTGCTCGGCTACCTCATGTATTTGACCGCCTCCAAAGGATTCAGGGTTACAAATTTAACATCATCCAGGGTGGGGCACACCCACAACAGATTGGATGCTCTCTTTGGATTGTTGTCTACAGCAGTGCGCTACGAAGATTCCCTTCTAGACTTGGAAGACACCCGCCGGAAACTTGACTCAAAAAGTCCATGAAGCAATCGTTGTACTGTAATCGATGAGAAGGTGTCTAAGGTCTCCAAACCATGGGCTCATTTTGCCTCTCCAACCCCGACATCCTACTTTCAAGGAAACTGGAAGCTCTCCTTCGCCGCCTCAATGTCCAGTCGTGGGTCGGCCCGGATGCACAGATGAAGGTTGTCGCCTTGGGACACGTAAAGGATTGGCAGAAGTGGTTTCTCGGCTGACTTGTGTTCGGGCTTGGCACTGGTAAGGTTAGATCTTATTGCTCGCTTGATCTACTCGTCTAGAAGCATACAACCTAGAAGCCCAATAGCCTGAAACCTTGAGTGTCAAGAAGATGTTCTATCCTGGCAATGGTAAGGGTCCGATCTTACAACTGGATGGATATGCTGTAGAAGCTTAAAGTTCGAAACCCAATGGCCTCAATCCCGAAGATTCAAGAAGAGGGAATCCCATATTTTCTGGGTTTGCTGCTGTAGTGAAAACCATTCCCCAAGGACGAAGCCCACTTAGAACAACTCCTTATTGTCCTAGTCACTCATACCTCGGCAGGGTGGACTCTCTCAGAGTACATTGGCACGGTGCTCTACTGGATACATCCGAAGGGGTGCACTCCTTTACTTTCCTGCGGAGGCATGGCAGCCTGCCGGCAATAGTCGTCAGTGTACGGGTCTATTGATGGGTTGTGGGGTTATGTTCGGGTTTGGGGTTTGGGATTCGTGCCGGGCTTCGGAATGAAATTCGCGTTTTTCGGCACTTGCGTACCAGCCATCTAAGTAGTAGGCAATTACGGCGCATATTGCGCGGCATCCATGGGCTTTGCGCCACAGATGCAAAACAGTCCAAGGGGCTTAAGGGGCTTTGGGATAAAAGTACGGGTTGGGTTGAAGGGTCTTGTAAACGAAGCTTGACTCACGGTAGCGGCCAGTAGCAGATCCGATAGGTGTCTTCGAGCATCACTGATCATCAGCTACAGTATGAGATTCGATAGGTCCAGAATCACGCCGCGATTCCCATTCACGCGCATCCGCTCCACAGCTTACAATATGAGATTCGATAGGTCTTCCAGAATCACGCCGCGAACATGATCTCCATTCACGCGCATCCGCTCCACAGCCTCTGTCGGGTTGTAACCATAAGCTTCATAGCTAAGGCCGCACAAGTAGTGGATCATCTCTCCAATAGCTTGACATTTTTGCCCGAACTGGATGATGGATTGATGACGAGAAGTTAAAGCTCGGCCAAGAGTCGCCTCCAAAAGATCGGCTGCCGATCCGGACTTGATTGACGAACATCCAATGCACTTGAATGCCCCCGGAGCGATCAAAGCGGTCAGGATCCTTCCTATCTTCTTCCCCCACGCTGCCCCGAGATTGTGAGCAATATCGTGAAATTGTTTCCTTTCGTGCGCTTCCAAAGCATGGGTCTCTAGAAAGTAGTCTGAAGCCCAACGCTCCTGCATTACATCCATATTTAGGAGCTCTTCCACTTCGTCCAACAGCTGTAACCGAGCCACTGCCATCGGGGAATAGAAGCCGCGCAAGGGACCCGAAACCACTCGTGAGAAAATCAAGCTGCCGGCAAACGACGGGTGCTCACTCCACCGATCAACTATCAATCTCAAGCACACTCGTATTAGAAAGATGTGTTGACAATTATGAACAAACTGCCTGTGGCGGCTGCTCGAAGTGTGAAAGGCCCTTGGAGTCTGACCTCGGCTTTTCAGGGGTTCTAGAATCGCAATACAAACAATTGAAGATGAGATCCCAGAGCTTCTCAGTTCTTAGCCAGCTAGCTATTATGAAGATTATTATTATTGTTTGTATTGTTATTGATATTCTTCTTCTGACTGGAATTGAATCTTCCCCATATACATCGTGACTTGAACATGAACTCGTTTAGATTATGCAAAACCCCAGCCTGCCACCCGCCAAGATGTGCCAAGCGATGCTCATATTCATTCCGAAGGGCCTCTTGCACGCACCCTGGTCAAAAATGACTTGGATGTGATCTGTTACGTGAAACGGTATGCTTCGGATGAATCTGTTTCACAGAAGCCACTGCTGGCTTTGCCGCATGATTTCTTGACCCGGCTGCCATCCCCATTGCCTACTCTCCAGAAACCACTAGTGCCGCTGTCTCTGACAAAAAGGAGGCAATGGCTGGAGTTAGCAAAGGAGCTCTTTCGAAGAAAGCGTTTCTCCCAAGGGTCCATCCAATATCTTCTGAAGGCTGCTGAGGGTGGCACAATCGTCGCCGAGGATGCGGTGCCCCTGCCTTGGCACAGTGCCGATCGCCAGCATGCGCTTGTTCGCTTGGAGAATGCTCCGCCGAACACGTTCTTGAAACTGTTTCCCGTTGCGAAATTCAAGGCAACACTGCGACGCTAAATTACCCTTCGGCTGTCGGCTGCCTCCTTAGACCCCAGGAGCCCAAGATGAAGCAACAGCTTAGCTTAGGGCTTGTCCTGAATGTGAGTTTATTTCTTACAGGGTTCTGGGGCAGGTGGCACAGAGCAGTGTCGATGTTAGCAATGATGCTTTGGACAAAGTCCAGCCACCACTTCCGTGTTCGCAAAACAAATGAAGTGCAACATTGCAGTGCAGACAGGTGCGACATTCGCAGTCCCTCTGCAAGTTGATGCTGTGCAGACACAGGTTTAGCTTGATGCTCGTTGACAACTGTCAGTGCTTCAAGATTTGCCAACAGTCCTGCTGCGCAGCAAACACAGGCCGTAGGAGTAGGACCACAAAACCCTGAAACTTAGAGCCTCAAGTCCTCTGCGGTTTCTCCAAACTTTCGCAACATGGACTCAGAGGAAGAGCGGCTGCTATGTGATGATGGACCCTGTGAGACCGACTCGGAAGAAGAACGCTTGTCTGGAGGGCGACCTGCATAAATTTCATCCTGTCCCTCCAAATAACGCCGTTCTTTGGATGTCACACAGACACACGCGCCGAAGTCATCAAGAGCTACCTCGCATAGCAGCAAGGGCCCCAAACCAAGCTACGTCCCTGACTTGTGAAGAAAATCACCCAAGACCTCTTAGGAATAAACCGATGCCCAGGCAACCCGATGGCCAGCAGCCACTTCATTTTTCAGTGGCTGCTGCCCTCAAAGTGATGCATGTGAAGGACATATTTTTCTGATTCAAGTCCCTCAACCCGAACCTTAAGTCTAAACTCTAGATTCATTCTCAACTTCTAAATTCCGAGTCCCCTGCCCAGGCAACTTCCCGGCCATCACGAGCCAAGGCGTCTGGGCATAAGGCACGGCAGGCAACCAGAGTTGTCTATGGAACCAGCATTCCGCCTGCCACCGGTGCCGGGGGTCCACGAAATGTTGCAGAACAGTTTCGTTGGCCGCAAAGGCCGGGATTAGGATTCGGGCTTTAAGCTTTGTGTTCAGATAAAAGTAAAAGATCCTGAGACCCCAGGTTTCTTCAGAAGGCCCAGGACATGTGGGGTGCAACATGGGTGGCGACACGCCTGGCCCAAAATCTCAGCTGGTTCCTGACTACAACCTTTTCTGGAATCGGATGTTTCGAATTGGCTTCTGCTAGTGTCAACGGTCCGCACTAACATGAGTTTGTTTTTGACTTGATGCAGTTCTGAAGAACCTATCATCAATCCTGCTCATGCAGCAGTACAATCAGGTCGAGACTGCGGCCCGCACAGTCATTCGCCGAGCTGGATTGGATGATGCGGCGGCCTGCATCGAGCTGGGTTGTGCTACCGATTACTGCCCACAGTCCCAGCGCATCCTGCACGAGACATTTCGGAATCGGTGTGTGTCTTCTTTTCAGTTACAATTATGCACTTCCATGGTTCTCTGCATTCGTGCTGGCAGTTGGGTGCTATCTAGAAACAGCAGTTAAAGCAGAATTTGGACTACCAGGTTCAGTGACGTTCTCGAGTGGCAAGGGGAAGCCGGGCTGATGAACTCTGCCTGGTGCACTACACACGACAAAATGTGCCCTCTGCCGACCGCTGACAGACATGGACGACGATTCAGGATAGAAGCTGCTGGGGCCTCCTGCCAGCCGTTCAGTGCGGCTGGGAAGAGAACCAAGGCTGGCTTCTATTTCGGGACGTCCAACCTTAAACCTCGTGTCCAGTAAGTTCCCCCTGCCCTGCTGTGCAGACTTTGCACTCTGCCTTCGCCTCCCACACTGTCTGGCACGACATGAGGATGAAGCACCAAGAGGCCTGCACGGGCACAGCTGAAGTGCGAAGCTGCTGGGTTAAGTCTGAGTCTTGATACAACGATTGTTTTGTTTCCCAGACCAGTGTGCGAATATAGAAAACTCCGGCAGTGATTGTTTCCGCAGGATGTGATTCTGTTCGAGAACACGCCCCTCTTCGACATGGACATCCTCAAACAGCGTTTCGGAAGCTGACCCGCACTTGCGAGTCCATCTGTCACTCCAAAGATATAAGTCCTAAAACCTAGAACGAAGCCCTAAACCCTAAACCCGAAACCCCTGAGCTCTAACCCCTAAACCTTATAAGCCCTAAACCCTAAGCACCAACCCCTTAACCCAAACCCCCAAACCCTAAACCCCAACCCCTAAGGCCTAAGCCCTGAAGCCAAAACTTGCTGGAGCTTGACTATTAAGTATCACCCAGGTCGGCACTACGACATTCGCTCGGTTTGCTTCTGTTCGAGACACCTGGGGTTCGGGTGTGCCAGGGCCAGGCTGTGGGTAATCATGACGAACAAGGAGACTGTGAGATGGACGACAAAAGCAAAGCTGCAAGCACTGGTTTCTACATTCTTTGCGAAGCCACGCATGCAGGTTCCTTGGAACAAAAAAACCACGCCAAGCTACCTAGTGGGCCACAATGCACTAATCTGCTAAGGCTGCCGACTTCTTCTATATGAAGAAGATGAGGTCTTGCAAGGCTAGCCCATTGACCGATGCCCAGCTCCGAACGAAGAGGTCCTATGACAAGGTCTTTGGAGACACCAAGAAGGCATTTCGGAAGGGATCTTTCAGGATTGCACCCATGTTATTCTATAAAATTTCCTCAACCTTAAACCCTACAAGCCCCACTTCCCGAACCCCATAATTTGGATGCCCATGAAATCCGACTCCTGGACGCCGACACATCTGATTGCTGAAGCCGCGAAAGCCTAAACCACATACTATATCCCAAAACTAATATTCAAGCCCCGCACCTAATCTCAGTTTTTAAAGCATTCAGCCGAGCTGAGCTCTCTGCCGCAGGTGTATGATCTCTCGCAAGCCTCGCCCGCGCACATGAGAACTGAGCTGCAAGACGATTCCTTGATGACTATGAAAACCAACTGCAGCAAGCTCTATTCCGTGACGCAGAACCGCCTCATGAACGTAGAGGAGATTTTTTCGACTCTGTGTGTCCCGACGAAGACCCAATTCGTGACATGACTGTATCACTTTCATGACCATGATTACAGTGCTTTTGATCAAATGAAATCCACTGAATCTGATGTAGTCTCGGTCCCATCTGAGGCATCCGCTGCTGGAAGCCCCATGATCGACGTGAGCAACCTGTCGTTGAGTGCAGCTTCTAAGCTGGCCGGGAATGGCATGCACATAGCACAGGCCGGTGCCATAGCAATCATAGTGGCACTGTTTCTCGAAAGACTGTAAAGTGCCGCCTCCAAACCTGCCGAATTTCCCCAAATCGACAACCCGTTCCCCGTCATCGTAGCTAGTAACAGGTTTGATTTGAATTAAACCCAAGCCTGCAACCACTCTGAAATGAGATTACATCTTTGACCGAGACTAGCTTCAATTTTAATCGTGCCCCAGAATACCAAGAGAGGAAACCTGTTACGTAAAAGAGCCCCCGACCCATGAATAAACCCGACGGCTAAACTAAATCCTGTTCCCTAGAACCTTCGTTTCATCTCACTCAACAGTATCCTGGCTTTCCAAGTGAGCTACGTATCTCCGTACTGGTCGGGGGGCAGGTGCACAAATTCGACACAGCTGAAATAGCTTCGCCAATTCGATGATATTTCTTGCCAGCTGCGAGCTCTGACTTTCAGACCTAGGACACATGAGGCACGAGCGGCAAATCGGAGAACCGGCGGAACGTTTCAAGTGCTTGTTGGGTATTCTGCATTGCAAGCACGAAAGCTTTGCTATAAGCTTAGTATCCTGCAGCCGATGTTTTTTTCAGTCACTGGCTGTGTGACACTTAGGGGCCCATGGCTCCTAAGAAGAAGGCCTCCGCCAAGAAGGCCAAACATGAAGAGACCTGGGTGGGCCGGATGCTGAAAGCTTTGGAGCCTCTAGACCGATATCATGGTGTAGTGGAGGTTGGCTTGCAATTTTTCATTATGCCATCTAATGCTAAGGACCTACAACCCGGAGGCCGACGAACACCCTTGTCGCTTGGTCGAAGAGTACTTTGGCCCGGCTGCCGACGGTTCAGTCGCAACAGCAGTGAACCATTGGCTGGCAACCAATGGACACCCCGAGGTTGGAATCATACACCATGTCATAATTGCACAGTATGTGAGCGAATGTGTTGCTGCTGCTGCTGCTGCTGCTGCTGCTGCTGCTGCTACTCATCAGGTGACTCAGACGCTGGATGCATATGTTTTCCCTACGGAAAACGTCGCGGCCAACATCCCCTTCCTGGCATTGAACTTGCCGATCCCGGTGGACCAGGCCCCGCCTTTGGTTACTTGGGCCAAGTTTGCTCCGTCGATTTGGACTTCGTGGGAGAATGAAAGGGAGCCCCTGGAAGTAAAGCCTCTTTCGACGCCCCCGCTGCACGCGGGAGACCGCCTCACCCGTGGTTCCGTAGGGGTGTGCCGGGGCTACAGCCGTAGCACAATCATCGCCTTCGGGATTGCCCGAACCCTGATGGTCGAAGACTTAGCCACAATGGCGGAGAGCGAGAAGGAGGAATTCACGAGGTGGGGGTCTGCAAGCAGGGTCGTTTGTTTCCACACCCTACTATATTATCCTGTCTGCAAAAGCCCCACACACAGAAACATATGGGTGACTGCTATTATTCAAAACCCCGCTGCACGTGAGCATCCTAGTTGCTGTTCTTCTGGGTGTCGAGGGCCTGGCTTCAAGCATGATCGTGCTTTCATACATCGATACAGTTTTGATGCATGCCATGGCGAGGGTTCTGCTTATTGCTGCTGTTATGACAATGACCATGAAGGATGTTGCTTGTTGTTGTTGTTGTTGTTGTTGCTGTTGCTGTTGCTGTTGTCGTTGTCGTTGTTGTTGTTGTTGTTGTTGCTGTTGTCGTCGTTGTTGTTGTTGTTGTTGTTGTTGCTGTTGCTGTTGCTGTTGTTGTTGTTGTTGTTGTTGTTGTTGTTGTTGTTGTTGTTTTTTTGTTGTTGTTGTCGTTGGTGTTGTTGCTGTTGTTGTTGCTGCTGCTGTTGTTGTTGTTGTTGTTGTTGTTGTTGCTGTTGTTGTTGTTGTTGTTGTTGTTGTTGTTGTTGTTGTTGTCGTTGGTGTTGTTGTTGTTGTTGTTGTTGTTGCTGCTGCTGCTGCTGTTGTTGCTGGTGTTGTTGTTGTTGTTGTTGTTGTTGTTGTTGTTGTTGTTGTTTGTTGCTCCACATCGCAGACAGACCCAAAGCAAGTCGATTTTAAATCTCGGAAAGGCGCTTTCAAAATCGACTTGATATGGACCAAAGTACGTCGATTTCTTCTTGTGGGAGCATGACCCAATCAAATAGTTAGTCGACGCAAAATGTTCCCAGCGACTAGGACAATCGACTTGGTGACCGCAACACACAATGAAATCGACTTGATATGGACCAAAGTACGTCGATTTTAGAACCTCAATGGGCCTTAATGAAATCGACTTGCTTTAAATAGCCTGGAGCTGATTTCAACTGAGTCTGCCGCTGTGCCGGGCACGGACCATGACAGGCTGGCCTCAGTGTCCGGGTAGTCAATCCAGAGACAGGGAAATCGACTTGGTTTGGGCCAAAGTACGTCGATTTCTTGGGGGTCGCGACCCAACGGGGGTTCAAACCACGTCAATTTCTCAGGTCGGGTAGTATGCGGGGACCCAAACCACGTCGATTTCTGGGGACCGGCTAGTATGCGGGGACCGAAACCACGTCGATTTCTGGGGGGCAGCTAGTATGCGGGGACCGAAACCACGTTGATGTCTAGTCTGCGGGGAGCGACACCTCTGGACTGGTCCGGGTCCCGACGTGTTTCCCGGTCCTCGACTCGCGACTGTTTAATACTCGGATTCTGATTCGATTCTTATGCCCATAATGAGCATGATGACTGCTTCTCTTCTGCTGAGCGATGATTCTCTGATGTTCGATTCTTGTGATGTCCTTAGAGTGTTTCATTATTGTCACTATAACTACATTTCAGAGTCAGTCAGTCAGTGTAGCATGCAACTTGACTCTGATATAATATTATTGTCCTTCCTGAAACTTGCGAGGTGGCTGCTGAGTGTCCTCTTTATCAAGGTGCTCTACACGCCCCGCCTTACCCACGAGTACAGCTACCGGAACATGCAGCTGTCAGTGCAGGCGGCTGACAGACAACGCAAGAACATCTTGCAGATGGCTCTCAGGTTCCACCAGAGAGCACAGCAAATGCAAGCAGAGACTTGACTTGGCATAAATTCAATGTCCCCTCAACTAGAGATCCCTTCCTGTGCTTCCGGCTCCGGGGCAATTCGAGGACACGCCTGAGCTGTTCGGGCCCAACAAGGAGGACCCAATGGAGGCAGCTTTCAAGGAGTACAACTGTTTTGGCCTCGCCCAACAAGCCGATCACTACAAGCTTGCCGACAAGGATTGCCAGGCGATGAAGGCACATCCGTAAACTGTTTCCGAATAATAGACACTCGCCTGTAGCAACTTACATCCCATTCTTACTGCCCAGCCTGAAGACCTCATCCCCCGAGGAAGTAACCAAAAGAAGAAAGCTTTGATCTAGCATTCTATCAGCCAACACCAGAATCACATAAGTATACTGTCAGCAACAATAACATCATCAACAGCAAGTACTACTACTAATGATACAGTAATATAGTAATAATACTACTGCCTAATTTTGACCTCTTGCAATACTCTTACATTTCCCGCTGTAGCATTAGAGCCATCATAGTTGGAGGCAAGTGCCTGCCACTGTATTTTGGTTGCAGAGCGATTGCCGTAGAGTCGGCTACGACGGCAATACAGTGTGCCACAGAAGAACCTATGATCACGCGCTCCCTTTAAATGCATGATCTCCGGACTCCAGAACCACGGGAAAACCAAGGCCCCAAACCTGGCTCTCTGCCCGGGGATCTGGGTTCTCGGCTGGATCTTCGTTTGCGTTGGACCTGCCATGCTCGGGGTTGGTTTCCGGGTTGCAGGATTTTGGGGTTGGGTTCGGAGTCAGAAGTGCTTGAATACCGCATGCACTTGGACAGCAACAACATTATTGCTACAAGACTACGAAAAAGGCACTCGTCCTAGTTTAGTAGTTATAGAGTCGTAGCAGTAGCAGTAGTAGTAGAAGCAGCAGGAGCCGTAGCGGTCCCAGTCGTTTCTACTAGCTAGCAGCAGCAGTACTGCTCCGCTGCAACATCATATTCCAGTAGAATCAGACTACCTGTGATCCAATCCCTTGATTACTACTAAGGTGCTGAGGCTCTTGACCGGCTATCTATACCTCCTGCTATTCTGCTGCTGCTCCTACTATGACACGATAATTCTATTTGCTTTGAAATTGCTTAGTGCTTCCATGGTTCTGATTCTATTGCTCTGTCTGCTAAACAGCTGTTCAGGTGCTGATGGCAAGTGTCTCGGAGGAAGTTCGGCTGTTGATGTCCCGGCATCTTCAGTCGAACGTGTGGTCGGACTGTGCCTACAGCCTGGAGAATGTGAAATCCGGCCGCTGGCACCTCGGGTCCTCCGGCTCCTGGGGCCGCTCGGAAGGAGTCTGGAAGGACATTATGACGGTCACCAAGGCCAAGCAGGTTTGCTTCATCCAGCGAGTCCACTTTTATTTCCAGATCAAGCGCCGCCAGGTCAGGGCGGCTGTGCATGCACGCATGAATCAGGAGACGTGGGACTCCACTCTTGAAGGTGTGTGCTTCCTGGTGTGGGTGCTGGATGCCATGAAGACTGCCACCACGGATGACGGTGCCGCCCCGCTTTTCACGAAGGAACTCCTCCGAAGTGCCTTCCAGAAAGTTCTGGAAGGGCTACTCGACTTGTGCACCAAAGCTGTTTCTTGATGGGTGCTCTTTCTTTGTTGTTGTGTTGCTTGGTTCCTGATCCAGGGACTACACTACGGAGGCGGACAAGCACTGCCTCCTCAAGCTCCCGGACGTGAAGCCCCAGGATTGTGCCATTTGGGCAGACCACATGCCCAAAGACCCGGCTGCCAACTCGCTCAAGGACTGCCAGGAGCAGTTCTTGAAGCTTGACCAGGAGTCGATTCAGAAGACCTTCGAGGCCGACTGCTACAAGCTGGCTTGGGATCTGTCTGCATTCGCAAGCCACCTGGCTTCCCTTTGCCAAAGCAGACGAAGCGCCCAGTTGGCGAAAGTCTGCCACGTCCGGGCCGAGATGAAACGAGGGTCCAACGCAGTCGTGAACTTCATTGAGAGGAACAACTACCACGAGACTGCGCTTTTCAAGGACAGCACTGTCTGTGAAAACATCAAGAAGGCCAGGATCGCGAGCCGCCCACCCCACCCGCTTCTTAAACCATACATCATAAACCCTGCAGATTGAGTAGTTCGGAGAACAGGAGCAGAACACATGTAGAAGCCTGACATCTCTCTCTTAAACCCCAAAGCCTAAACCCTGAAGCTTGATACCCCGAAGCCCCAAACCTTTACACCCTGAACGCTCGATCCCTGCAACCTGAACCATAATTCGACCATCACGCTTAAAACCCCTAAACCTTAAACCCTGCTTTGTGCCAGTGGCTGAATGCCTCGCGGCCGGACGGTGGCATCGTGTGGTGCGACCTCACAAAGTTCGGCAGACTTCAGTCTGAGACTTTGAATGACATCGCTGAGCTGCTCAGGGGGATCCTAGCCCACAGCCCGAGCAGGATGGCCGGCATCCTTATCGTGCCGGTGCTAGCTTCTTCGAGAGTTGGCAACGGCATCCGAGGTGAGATTCGGTGACTGAGTCGCATCTAGTGTTCAAGTGACCAGGAAGAGGCATATAGTGCACCGCCAATCGAATGTCTCTTGTCTTAAAGGCGCCTGGAAGACAAGCTGGACGCAAAGTTCTTGGATAATGTCTCTGTGAATGTTCGAATGGGCGAACCCCACAACAACAAGAGACATGCCCTCCTGTACCCGGCCCTGGTGTGCTGGGCTTCAGGTGGCTCAGAAAACATCTTTGAGACCTCCAAGCTGGTTGTGGACAGGCTCGGTGACGTTTGCACTAGGTATTGTTTCAATGAATTTGATACCAATCACTGTCCTTCAGCCCGCACTCCACTCTGTGTATATCTCTGTCTCTCTCTTCTCTCTCTCTCTCTCTCTGTCGGGCTCTGCTTTGCGGTCAATTCTTCTATCGTATTTTGGGCTTCTGGTCAGGTGCAACCGCGAGCCAGTGGAGTGGATGCTGGAACGGGACTATAAGGTCCCGACCATCGGCAAGGGTGCCACGCCGAGCACCCGGGAGGACCTGGACAGGCTGGACTTGCTTTTCATCTCGAAACCCCAAATCCAACCCTATCACCCTAAGGGGGGATTTCTTGTTTTCGTCTGCTCTCGAACAAGCAACTTGCTTCTGGAGGTCCCATTCGGAAGCCCAGGAGGCTGCCCAGCATCTGGGCGGATTGCACATGCCAAAGGTGGTGTTGCAAGCCCTGCTCAAGGAGTAATGTTGGATTCCTAAACCCCTACACTCTAAACCCAAGCCTGCGTTCTGCGCCTGAAGCCTCCGCCTCTAAGCCTTGGTTAGGACGCCCACGGCCTGGACAACAACAGCAAGATCTGTTGCGTCAACCTGAGGCCCTATGAGGGTGCCTTGGAGAAGGCCTGTCTTCAGTCGGCTCACCACAATGGGCCCAGGACAGACAGCACTATGGTTCAGTGAATAATTCGTCAAGTCGTGATGACTGATACTAGGCCGGGAGACGATGGTAGTTTGACTAGGGACAATCTAGCATGACATCCGTGAACTTCAGATTGAAAGCAAAGTCCTCAACCCAGGAAACCCGGGGAGCCTTGACCAAAACCTTGCAATCGGAACAAGCATCCCTTAGGTGCTGAAAGTATCGGCAATGTTCTTTATGAAACATGAACTAAAAAGTTCTTACGTTGAAATATAGGGTTACACGCTTAAAGGCTGAAGCCCAAATCTTAAAAACCCTGAACCCTCAGCCTTAGACTGGTCCCAAACCTTGATGGCCCCAACCCTTCGTCACTCCAGGGCTTATATTCTGGAGCAGCTGAATATTGGAATGTTGCTTCCAACTAGGAACTAAACTCAGAGGATGGGTTTCGGAAGCTCGGTTGCCACGCTTGCGTCCAGGATTCTTTCCTACTCCGTTGGCGAAGACCACACGGTGGTGAAGTACTCCGAAAGATTGCTCGCACAGTACTTGTTGGAGGCCCGACTCGTGCTGTAGCTACCGGACACGCATCCTGAAAAGAAACTAGAGTCACTAGAGAATAGTAATTCCGGTCAGGACTGGAAGGCGGGGAACAACTTCATCGGGGCACCAGCCTTCCAGCCGGATCCGCCGGCACCCGGCCCCGAAGGCACTACCGAGCCTACCTTCAACCTCTGCTCCCTGGCCCAGAACTCCGACGGCACCCCGGCCCTCGCTTTGCCCCCCGGCATCCGCTCAAAGTGGTCGGAGGACTCAGCACGCAAGGATGATTGGGACAAGCTCTTGAGCAAGTTCGATGCATCGCAACTTAATCAAAATCAGACACAGCCTATACTATCCTGGCATGATCAGATGTGTACAGCCGGCAGCATTACACGCTTTGGAATTCAGTAAATATAAAGCTTGTTGTCCAAGGGCCCACACGACTACCGCAGCATCCAGTGCAGCCCCTTCGAGTTCCACTTCCGACAAAACAGGGGCCATTGTGCAGGGCAGCAGTGAGGCATGGAACTCCGAGCCCCGAACCCTTGATGATCTCGAAGCTCGGTACGACACCTTGCACACCTTCCCGGGCCGGAATGCGAACACGGTGCTCAAGATTGTGCCGGCAAGCGAGAAGGGCCAGGAGACTGCTAAGTTGGTCTGCGATGGCCAGCAGCACAAGCTGTTCATGGTTTCGGGCTCAGAGATCCCTCATTCTGCTAGCAGAGTATCATCAAAAGTCTGTTGTGTGTTAAATGGTTCTGATCTAGCGACGACTACTACTCTCAGCTAAGTTTCTGCATAAGCCACCAGATTCACCTTAGAACCACTCTCAGGTTGCCAACGGCGACATCACCGTGCCGAAGAATGAGTATCAGCTTGCACACGACCGGGCATCGTTTCTGTCCGGGCAGAAGGTGCAGAAGCTCATGGAGCAGGGAGGCAGGACCAGGGGGACGGAGATTCTGTTCTACAGACAGACAGACAGACACAGACACAGAGGAACAAAAAAGAGAGAGGGAGGGAGATAGGGAGGGAGGGAG
>CAJNDV010000455.1:0-17142 GCA_905221635.1 Symbiodinium sp. CCMP2456
CACACAAAACCGCTTTCGGACGCATGTCCTCCTGAGACGTAACCTGGGCATGTAGACTCTCGCAGAGGTACAAGCCTACTGGAAGCACAAAAGTCTCTTTTGCAGGTTCCTAGCTGTGGTCGATACGTTGCTAGAACCTTGAGCCGCAAGCATCGATACATGCACGTGACACAGGATACATGCATTCTTGTCTGAGCTTTAACCTGGGTATGTAGATCCTCGCAGATGTACGGCCTACAGTCTACAGGCGACGCACAGTCACGTCGGTAGCATCATAGCGCATCCAAACCACCGGTCGAGGCCTCTCGGTCATGAGTGCGGTCAGCAAGCAGGCCGAAGACCGGAACGTTTCCATGGCTGCAAGTGCATGCTGCCAAACTTGATGTTTGCTCCTTACTAGCGTGCTCTGAGCCAGCTAAGCAAACCAATCGAAGTCCAGGCATGAACACGTCCTGAGCCGTCCTATTAGCAGGCCTTGCGAGGTGAGCACTGCCACGCTTGTGCAAACGTTTTGCCACCACCGAAGCGCTTCGGTTGTCCTCCAGGAATCGAGTGGAATCTAGCCGCCTATCGCTTTCTCCGCGCCCCTTGACTGCGTAAGCAGGATGCCCGTTCTGCCGTGAAGACTGTGCGCTTTCGCAGAGTCTTCTTCGAAGCTGCGGGACGCTTAAGATTCCACTTGCGCACCTTCTCAACATCTGCGGTGCGACTAGTGTAATTTGGCAAGATGGCCTTCTGGTGTCTGTCATTATCGATACAAGACATGCACCAGTCTTCCCATGCTGCATGACTCCAAACCGAGCTGGCAGTGATGCGAGCCAGCAGAAGTTGACTGGGGAGCTGGCTAATAGTTGGGTGATGCATTGCCGACACATGTGGGAGCACTTTGGCCAAGCCCAAAATAGAAAGCTTAAGGCGCAATGTGCTTTGGTGCATCTGCTGTGTTTGTAGAAACCATGACTTCACTTCTGCGTGCAGTGCTTCATTCGATGCCGTGCCTGACGGGAGGAAGGCGAGAATTTTTCGACCTGCAACCAAGATGGTAGCCGGCATGCATTCTGTTCGACAATAACACATGATCACGTGGACCGATACTGAGTCCCGAACTGAGAGTGTGACGGTATCGGATGTTGTTGAAAAACCACTCACACCGGTCCGGCTCCGCTGCGCACCAGAGGATGTGGGCGACAGACTGATTAGCTCCCGTCACACGGCGCGACATGTCCTCACTGAAAACGGCCGACAACGCAGCAAGTGCCTCGATGAACTCCAATCTGCACCGAAATGGCACTGTGGTATCCAGATCCGCCACAATTTTGCTGGCCTTTCCCTTCTGCATGGAGGATGTTTCGATCGAAGTGCGTCGAGTGCGTTCGATTTGGCTGAGAGGCCGACTGTCAGACCCTCTGTAGGTTCTGCCCCAGTGGTCTGCGCCCATGCTGTGATCCACCATGTTAAACTTGTTCATGATCTTCCGCAGAAACACTGCCCCTGGAGTTTTCTTTCGCCAAGTGGCGTACCTGGTGAATCGTGAGGTGTGCATACTTACCAACGCTATACAAGAAAAGCAAGCTTACACCTGCACGGTCTTTTGCATCGCGTACCTACCCAAACATATAGTCGAGTTGCTCATACACGATTGACAAGTGAATAGGGTCGAGCGTCAGGTACTGCAGATTTGGCATGATGCGCTTTAGTTCCGCATACAACTTCCAGGAAGCGGAGTCCGAAGCCGCACATTCGACCTGAGCCAGGCCTTGCGCTGGAAGCATTTCTGAAAGAGCGAGGCAGATTTCCGGAGCCTTTTCAGATGAGACAGCAACCATGCCTAAAACGGCACCAGTGCGTCCTCGCACAGTCAAGACCTTCCTGAGAGCATGCTCATCGTCAAAGGCCGCTGCGTTGCGTATTGCAGACGCAGCACGCCAGGATTCTTGGCCCAAAATGCTCATGCAGCATTTCATAGTAGCATCCATCGAAATGTACTGAAACTCCTTCTGGCGCAACAAGGCCGTCATGGTATCTGCTCTCAACCTCGAGACGGCCGGTGAACTGAAAACATCTTCGATGATGGGCCACCAGTGTCGAACATCAGTTGGCAAAAGAGAAGCTGTCAAAGATCCCCGGGACACGATCGCGCTGGTAATTCTGGCTCTGGCCTTAGCAACAGATGTCTCAAGTTCTGTCGACATCACCTTACGTACATCTTGTGCTATATCTTACAGCTAGCCAAACAATCACAATTAATGCTTAGCGCTATCTAAGTTGCTGTTTTGCACTTACCATGACACAACAGCATTTCACGGAACACCAAGTCCGCAAAGTCCTTGGTGTAGTAGAGGTTTCGCACTCTTCGAATTGCGTTGCTTCGACTCAAAGAAGAGAGCATCCAGAACTCCGGACCTGCGCCAGTGAGGACGAGTCGTATTTCCCTGTCGACCTCGTTGATTGTTTTGGGAAGACCTGGCTGCACCGTGCTCTTGAGGATTTCTGCACTTCTGGACAAGTACTGCCCTGTTACCACACCAAGCATTTGGTCTTGATCGTACAGCGCGCAGCACAGCTTCAGTTGCTTCGTCCCGCTGGCCACATACTGTTGCGTAGCTGTGTGATATTGGCGTACATGCTTGTGCATTCGGGCCGGCCAATGGAAGCTTCGAAAGGGACAGAACGGACACTTGCGCTGCTTCGTGGACTTTGACGTGAGCTGCTGCACTTCTTTACGAAGCAAGGAGAGCAGATGATCTCCGGGACGCACCACTGGCTCCTCGTCCTCTGAGCCTCCGACATCACACTCATCATCGGAGCCTTCCAAAGGTCCGCTGCACTCGCATGGGTTTTGTAAGCACGACTGCCACTCCCCGTCTGCTTCGCCTGCTCCTGCTCGCAGCTGCAAAAGAACCGCAGCTGCTGATCTTTCCTTCGTCTTCGATGGTTCCCTTTCCACGTCATTCTCGAACAGCTGAAAAGTTACGATGGTGCTGGAGTCGACTGCCTCCTCACTGAATTGCACCAGCTCCGGAAGTAGCAGCCTCGTCTTGTGCAAACCGTCCCAGAGCTCCACCAGTTCGTTGTCTCGGATACGACAGGCGATGCAGTGCGGTGTTCCTTTGTCCTCCATGTGCAGAAGGTAACTTCCAGGCTTTGGTGTGTCCAGCCCGAGCCGTGGAGCAGCCCATATGGACATCTCCTTCAGCAAGAAATTGTAGCACCGCGAGCCAGACTGCTCTGCTTCGGCATTCTTGTGGTTCGCTGCGGTCAACGCCTTCAGAATCTGATCCTTTCTGGCTGGCAGCAAACGTGCCACTGCAAGCGGTATGCAGTTTCCACGCTTGAGCAATTCTGCGTCGATTTGTTCCTCCACTCGCTCGACTGGAGATGCACAGAGCTCCTTGAAAAAGAGTTGACGCTTCTCGACTATGGTTACAGCGAAGCCGGTGGTTTTCAGTATCGCTGAAGCAGCCTCGTCACAAAGCGCCTGAGCAGAAACCTCCGGATCAAGACCTCCAACTCGAATCCCGTCGAAGTGAAGAGAGATGTGTTTTGGCCGCCGCCGCATCAGGTCTTGATCCCAAGCGTCGAGCACATAGTCTTCCACTGCTGCGTACAAGTAGAACAGAGTAGAGGCTTCCGGATTCGACTTCTTTTCCATGGCGCTAACTTGCTCGTATACCTTAGGCAAGAGAGAGCACGCCAGCCACTTCAGGTAAATGGAAGCTTTCTGAAACTTTTGCATGAAGTCGTTGCCACTGAGAGCGGTCGGCAGGTTTGCACCAAACAACACCTGATGAAGCAGCTTCTTGCCTTGCTTCCGGCTCATCTTCAGCTCGTCGCGGATGATCTCGTCCCTGTTCTTCGCGCATGCCTCCATGGTATCGTGAATTTGCTTTGGAATGACGCCTTCGGAGTCTAGCTTGCGCAGCAACTGTGACAATAGAACGTGAATGGAGTTCTGGATATCCAAGTCATACGTTCCGGGAAGCATTAGGCGCTGCAGCGGGCGAGACATGAGCTGCCCACCTAAGCCCTTCACATAAGCTCGGGTGCGCACTAGTCCCTGGAATGACCGATCATATGTATTCGTGATCGACACAGGACTCCTGCTGGCAGTACTTGAGCTGGCAGCATCCGACGTGTTGGATTTTGTGGTGCGACGCCGCTTGACGGCTCCGGTCTCCGAGATACCGATCTCCATGACTCTGGACAGCACTTTTTCATTCTCCGTAACCTTTCTCACCTTGCTTTCGATTTCCTGAATCTTTTCTCTCTGCGCTCCTTCCTGTCTGCCTGTCTTGCCGTGATGCTTCAAACACTTGCCGAGAAGATCCAGGTGCTGCAGCACAGTCGCCACATTTGACTCTCTGTCTCCATTTCCAATAATGTACTTCCTGGCTGCTTCAAGGTCGTGTACTTCTTCATGTGTGATTTGCCAGGAATCTGCTTGAGTGGGCACAAGTCGACGGAAGGCAGCATCCAAGGAAATGACAGGCATGGCCGCATCCTTGTACTTGTCATTCTTTAGATCAACCTTACGTAGTAGATTGTGGTGCAGCAAGGCATCCCACATGGCGTCTCTGTCCAGATGAGACGGATGTTCTGGTGGCAGCTTGACGTACTTCCACATACCCTTCGTGATGAAAGACTTGGAATACTTGCACTTCTCCAGACAATGCTCCATGATTGCAGGCAGCAAGTTCTTCAGCTGCTCGTGCAATTGGTCTCTCTCGTCTTGGCTGCTCTTATCGACTGGCAAATTAATGCCAGCGCGTACCTGGTCTGAGCGCTGGCGCGGCGGCAGACCGCAGGCATCCCTCATGGCATCCTCAGTCAAAGGCTTTGCAGCATATGCCTCAATCAAGTCGCGACAGGCCTGTGCGCCGTGAGTAGACTCAAAAGCATGCTGCAGTCGAAGCGAAGCTGCCACGCAGGGTCCGCTTCGCAGGAAAGCTTTTAAATCGTCGTCCTTAGCAAAGTAGCCATCCATGGAAGCATCCGGATATTGAGAGGCAATGATACTGCCGTCTATGAAACGTGCCTTCGGAAGCCACACGAACCCACGTCTGTGAGCTGATGGAAAGTTTTTTTCCGTAACTCCGCTGAAGCGTACCATCGAGTTGACTTCGTATCGCTTCCATCCCACCAGCTCGATCATTCTGGTACTCATGCCGTACGGCCTTCGTCCTGCGATGCCGTCGGCTGACATAGTCTTTTTGAACAGATCCTCTCGCATTTTACGCGCATTCTCAGGCTTCTCCTGCGCCGTCAGGATGAAGCAGCCAGCGGATTGCTCCACCTGCTTCCGCATCTCATGTTCATCGTACCAGATCTGCGGGTCGATGAATGCGTGGTTGGACGCATAGACCGCGTCAAGATGGGAGCTGTACAAAGACTGCCCAACTCCTGACAGGCACCGGATTAACTGCGAATTGCCAAGTTCCTGCAGTGAACTAGTGCATCGTAGCTCTTTATTGTCACCTTTATAGCAGCTACAAAGAGCACGCGCGACATGTGCCTCCAGGACTGACTCCGATGAAACACCGGACGATGTTCTCGCCTCGCTTGGCCAGTGCGATGGCGGCTTGGTTGCACGCAAATACCTGTCTGCATGGTCACGCATCCTATAATACATTCGTTTCTTTGTGAGACTGTCAGTGAAACTGTCAATTACAAACATATATGCTAACCTAGGCGAGCGACATCGTTGTTAAGCCAAAAGGTCTCGGCGTAGAACCGCTCCAGACGGGACTGCGCACACTCTTGTACTGGATCGAGTAAGGGATGTGGAATGTGGATGTAAAGGTTGTCCTCAGGCCTGCCCAGGGCCCAGCGGACCGGCTGCTCGTCCGGAGAAGTGCCGTACACCACAGCGCAATCCTTGTACGCAACACCAGCAGTGCGAGTTTGCGGACTGTCACACCATTCCACAACCAAACTGAAGATCTTGTCTTCCAGCAGTTTATTCTGGAGAGTGAACCCGGCTTTTGTTAGCGAGTCTGCTATGCCTTCGCACCGTCCGCCGGCATGGCCCGCGAAACCATCATCTGGCTCGCCGGGATTTAAGGCATCGGCCATAACAGACCGGCCTCTCCGAACAGCACCACGCGCGGGCACATGTCCACGTGCCGCATCTTCGCAGCTATTCAAAAACTGCTGCGCCGAGTCGTTGTTGTCCGAAAGCAAGCGTTGCATCTGGCCCAGAACATTGTCGTCAGTCATCAGCTGTGCATTTGCCATCAGGCGAAAGAAGCCTTCCAGATGCAGAAAGAATCTTTTGCATCTTGCCAGTGTGCCCTGCGGTGGAATGCCGCGATGGATCGCAAAGGCGCCCGAGTGGAAAAAATACAAATTTCCGTTGTGACACCGCATGTGAGTGTCTCCTTCCACGACCCACAGCAGCAACACCATTTCCCTGACGTGCATGTCCGTGAGCCTGAGACGATACACAGACAAAGCGCCAATGGCCACGCGCAGGACCTGCTCGTTCAGCTCTGGAAACTGCTGCAGAATCTGGTTGCGCAGTCGCCTGACTTGCTCCGGTATACTAAGCTCATGGGCCAGGTGCATGCGCTGGACGTTCGCGAAGGAGTTGTCAGCACAATCACGCATGGCAGCAAAGGCGGCTGCAAACTGTGATGCTGTGGTATCGGCTCCTGGCAACAATCTCCTTTTGCGCGCAAATCCCAGCGCATCAGCCGCTTGTTTGTCTTCTGTTTCCTGAATCTGCAGCATTTCTTCCAGGTCCTGTGTGATTCTCGGCTCAGGGTCTTCTGCTGAGGAAGCATCATCTTGCTCAGGAGCTGATTCCGCGATGTCCATCGCATCCTCCTCGTCCGGACGACTACCGACTGCTGGCATGAGACTTGCTTGTGAGGCACCCCCACATACATCCACAACACCCAACTCAACCGCTTCAGTCGCTTGCGACTTGGAAGAAACATGTCCAAATGCATCATCACCCTGGAACTTCTTTATCATATCACGCTTGCCATGTCGTCCGATCGGAAAGACGTGCTCGATGAGAAAAGCGATGAGACCGTGCACCCACTCACGCTGGGACTGCTCTGTTTGTGAGGGATGCTCCACGTCCGAAACCAGGAGTGCCTGCGCTGCTTTCCTGCTTCGCAGTAATGTGTGGACGTACATGTAGAGAATGTATGTTTTTTGAAGGTACTCTGTCTTGAGAAGTCTGATCAATTTTCTGGTTTCGGACATTGCTTTTTCCCATTGCCTTCTGCTGTGATAGGCGACACTGTCAGGGTCCGGAATGAGATACATGGCGGCGGGATAATCCTGAAAGAAATCTATATTTTCATAGATCACACCAGCAACAACTCTGAGACGGTGCTCTTGGCGATCTTTCACGTCTGACTCGGAAATAGATCCTCCTTCAACATCCGCGCATCGATTGCTGGAGACAGTTTCCAGACAGCTGTTCTTCACCACGTCAGCTTCGCCGTTCACGATCCTGATAGCACTCCGCATGTCACGACACCATCTCTCCCAGCATCTCTTGCTGATGCTAGCGTCAAAAGGAGACGGCCAAAGAGAGAAGTCCACAACGTCTGCATGCGGGATCAACTTTAGCAGGAGAACAATCTGGGCGAAGAGCCGCTTCGAGCAGCGGTCCAAATCAGCGGTGGTGCATCCTTTTCGCCGCAACAAGAGGATGTCACGCGGCATCACCTGGCTGGCTGTGCGACAGCGCTGCAACGCGGAACTCAACCAGAAATGCCAATGGTGGTCGTTGTCAGGCGAAGAAAAGGGCGACGGAAACAACGTCCAAAGGCGAGGGAATGCAGTGACTTCATGTATATTCTGTAGGGCCCAGTGCTTCAGCAGCCTGACTCTGTCAAAGAACACATATTCTCGTATAGCCTTGGCCAGAGTGTTTGGGAGTTGCGCATCGCTACCTCCGCTAACGTCACACCAAGCATGCAGCAGGTCCTCGGTTTCTTTCTCAAGTCTGGGGACATCGTCTACAAAGGCCTTCGGATAGTGTTCAGGGTGACAGCAAACTACCATCATGCGTGAAACTCTCAGGTTGTAATACTTCTCCAACAGATGTCGGTAAACGTTCAACTGTAGTCTGTAGTGCATCCCTGCACAGTCTGCGATGTGAGAGATCGGTGATCGCATGGCCTGGTATGAGTGGTACTTGCCGGGCAAACCAGAGGTACGTTTCCAGTCGACCAGCATCATACTTCCATCAGGTAGCTGCATACAAAAATCGATGGAGCCAGCAATTCTCTCAACGTCGCCGAAGATGGTCCACTCAGTCCGCCAGGCTTTTGAATTTGCTGCAGCGTTGTGTAAGAAGGCTTGCAGCATCCGAACCTCTGGGGAGACGGCAGGCACCGAGTGACCGTTGAGGAGGGCTTCGAAGAGATAGTGCATGTGAGTGCCCTGGTGTGCTGCCTCTCGCCCAGCAATGTTCCACATGGTTTTGATGGCATCACGAGGCAACGTCAGCTGCGCAAGTTCGTCTTCGATGTCATGGTAGCTGGCGATCTCTCGGAGAGCCTTGCTAATGCGAACATCATCTCTCGGGCTGCCGGCATACAAGTGCAAAATTTCTGGACAGTAAACACTAAGCCGGCTCATCCACGTCAACGAAACCTCACCTTTGAGATAACCTGCCCGAGGCCAATTCCTGCCGCTCATCATCTTGGTGATAACCGCATCCGCATCGAACGGTTGAGAAAAGGCGTGAATCATTCCGGTGACAGAGCCCTTTGTCTGCACCCCATCGATGTAGTAGGTGTGATCTGACGCCTGAAACCGAATTCTGAAGTCCCTCGGGTGTGCGTGCGAGAGCTTCAGCACATCCACGTCCGGCGCAGTCTCCGGGTTGAAAGCCATTGGTGCAGTCGTAAAAGTCAACGAGTCTGGCTGTCGGAGTCTGGGCATGAAGCCATCCAGCAAAGCCAATTGACTTGCTTTTCGCTTGCACGCTTCTAGCCTGGACTCGACAAGCCGCTTCCTTTGAGCTGCCGTAACAGCCACTGACTCCTGTGTGAGCACGGTGTTGGCGGAAGATGAGCTTCCTCCCAGATAGTCAGCCAAGTATCCAGGACAGTTATTGCAAACACGCAAAGGTGATCTCCGCACATGATTCCGGCACACCCATGTGCAGCAGGTTGGACACACGGACCATCTCGGCTGACCCAACGGATATCCCTGCTCACAGATTTCACATTTGATTTCGGTCTTCACTTGCATCACGCTGGGTAGTGCTTTCAAAACAGACCGACTGACACCTTCGGTTCTTGAACGGTAGACTTCAACACGAAGCTGCGCCAGGGAAGGAGTCACTCGGGCGAAAAGATTTGCAACACTTGCAGTGTAACAGGCGACGCCATTCACATTCACCACGTAGCAGTTCTCGTTCCATTTCAAATCGATGCGATTGAAAGAGTCAGGCACCAGTCCGTACTGCGCTCTACCTGGATGCGGAGGAAGACGAAGAGAGGTGTTGAAGCCTATATGACCCAGTGGAACCTGGTCGAAGGGCCTGAGGATGCGACAATATGAGCTCGTATCGCCGTGCCATTCTCGGACTGCAAAATACAGGCACGTAGAATCTTTTGGAATATAAAGATCGAACGACGCAACCCCTAGCAATGGGCACGTCGAGCGGAACTCTGCAACCTCCACGTTCTCGCGAAATAATCGGGTCGTCGCTTGAACTTCCCATACCAGCAACGCATTGGTTGGCAAGGAGCGGAATAGCGCCGCGTGGAGAATTTGCATGTGTAGGACATCGGCCAGTGTGTGGAAACGTTGCACGCGATGCAGAATATCCTCATTCATGAACTCTTCGCCGCAGATAGACAAATGTCGATGCTTCCATCGGTTTGCACATCGGACTGAGCGAAGAACCGTCTTGCAGACGAGGGCGAGCGACCGGAGATACCCCGGAGAAAAGAAGTGTACCGGAAGATCAAGTAGCACTTCTAGCGGCAAAGAACCGCCCTGTATCTCCACTGGGCCATGCTCAGTGTTGGATGCATGTCGTCCCATGCCCTTGCGCTTTTCACTGTTGAAAGACCCACCAATGAAGTCGCCTAGTGGAAGATTTTGACAAGTCGGACACAAGTCACCAGGCGTCTCCATTGCGTGGGTTTTGCAAACCCAGGAAGAGCACATGTAGCAGACTGCCCAGCAACGGCGAGATGCTGTCAGTGCTTCCTGATGGCCACAGCAGTCGCACCTGAGCAGGGGCGTTACAGAATCATGAACAAGACAGACTACCTACAGCGTCTTTCGAATGGTTAAGTTCTACCGCCCGCCTCACCAAAGTGCAAGGATCAATGGGTGACAGCAGAGCACTGAAGGTAGGCTGCTCAGCGGCGACTGAATTTGAGATCACCCAAACAAACACTGAAGAAAATGCTCCCGGCATCTCAGGAAAACCTTCGACAAGGTGAGCTGTGCCGATCTTTTGCCTGTTCAAATACAGCTGCAATCGACGGTTGGACCACAAGAACATAAACTCATTGGCGGCGCCCGGAGGAGCCAGCAAACGGTTGACCATGTTCGATGGAAACTCATGCGGAGGTGATCCGCTGTATCCCACAGACAGTTGACAAGAAGTGTGGTAAGGAGCGGCAATCTTCATGTAAGACCTTCGCTTGTTTGCTGTCGCCTTGGCACCAATGTAGATAGCGGTCACGGTGCGTGGCACGGTCAACGAAAATCTTACCGCCCCGAAGAGCGAATGAGTGCTTGCCCAACCGCGGACGTTGTTCCCGGGGATGTCGAGCTCCTGCGGATACCAGTGAACGATGGCCTGGCGTGGGAGATCTTGCACACAGGCCAGCTGTCCAATCTCCATCGTGAGAGAAGCGGCCTGCTGAAAGAGCTTGGCCGCGTTGCTGACTGCTTGTGGAGCATTTGCGAGGGGGGACCCAACAAGATCTATGTGTGTGCCCCGCCAGTAGCTTTTGTCGAGCACGACAGATCGCAGCTCCCGACTGCAACATGCCAGGTTATGGATTTCATCGTACTCATCGAAAAAACCTGGAATGATTCTCAAGATGTCAGACGAAAGTTCTTTTGCTGAAGGATGTGTTTGCACCAAGGCTTCATCCGAACCTCCGACACAGTCTTCGGCCAGCAGCCTGGCTTCACGGAGGGCCACGGCACGCTCATACCAGTCAGGTCTGTCGTCCCAGAAACCTTCTTCGCTAGAAGTGTCGGACATCGAGTCGGTGAGCACAGGCCGACGGTCTTCATCTTCATCTTCAGAAAGTAAGTTTTCTGCAGCATCGTGCCACAGCTCCGGGTTGCTTAGCGCGTGAAGAAACTCAACCGCCGAGACTGCTACATGTTTGCCACCACTAACATCGCCTCCAGTGAGTCCGTTCACAGTTTCCTGCGAAATATTCAAGTCAAACGGGGTGGTCTCGTTTTCACAGGACACACGCGTGATCTTGAACATGTGATCGTATTGAGTGAGATCCAGGTCGCAGAGGCTGGCGACGACAGATTCATGTGCTCGATGGCTGCAACTGACAGAACAAGATCCGTCAGAATGAACACGCATGCCGACGAAATGTTGTGCTCGGTAGAGAATGTACTTTCCGGGCACAATGTTGTTGTTCAGGTCCGGCATAGGGCCGATGGTGTGCCTCAGTCATGCACATGACTTGTAAAGCGTCAGAAGCACACACCTGCACATCTTTGATGTCCATTGCTACAGGTTCCCGCATCAACGTTCGTCTTAAGTTGTTTACGAGTTGCTCCAGCGGCGCCAGCATCTTTCTGCCATCTTTTAGCACGTAGAACGGACCGTCTTGGCTGTATGGCACCTTAAACCCAAGCGCACGCAGCGCGTCCACCAAGCAGTTGTCGCGATAGTGCTGCTTGCCTCAGACATGCGAAGGTCTGCAGAACACAAGCGCCGATGACAGACACGGGCTGTGCTCGGACATTGCACTAAACCCGTACTAAGTTGCTTGTGCTTGACGTCCGCAACGTAGAGCTTCTGGTTTTGGCCGACTTTGCCACAGGCGGTGCCTCCTGTAGCAGCAACTCCCACATAAGCATCTGGTGCCTTTCGATTGGTCGGTCAGGAAAGTCAAGAGCCGTGTTCGAACATGATTGTAGATACTACGCACTGTCACCCTTGGTTCTCTTGCCTGCTCATGGGCGGTCGCCTTGCCAAAGCAATAGTAATTGGCCCGCGCTTCCTGAACAGCGGAATGTATTTTTGTGACAGACAAAGTGTACCTGCTGAGTTTCTGGAAGTGTTGTTGCTCAACAGCAATGGAAGGCCAAGCCAGGTCACCACGACAAAAACTGTATCCCTGCAACCGTTTACTCGGTCGCACCCACCTCGGCGGCTTGGTCTGCGTCAGCAGATCATCCAACTCCGCCTTCTGGTTAGCTGTGGTGCGAAGCCGCCGGGTGATGCTCTGGACGAGGTCATCGCCTGCTGCATCAGGGATGTCACGCTCAAGCTACAGGTTAGCTTGTTGTGTTCCTCAGAGAAGCGGCTATGCACTTACAACTAACGGAGTCGAGCAACACCAAGTCGGCGGCGAGCCCAGCTTCTTGCCGAGGTGTCGCCAGCTCGTCCCTAGGCTTCATACGATGCAGTAGACTGTCTCCAGAAATATGCTATTCGAGGGGAAGCGCCTAACTCTATGTTGCAGGTAAAGGTCAGCACTGCTCCTCTCCGTCGTCCTCGAAAACACCGTGGACGTCGCTCTGCAAGCCGGCGCGCTTGCGGATGGCGTCGGATAGCTCCGAGCCTGTCACAAGCTACGTTGTTATTGGTGGAAGCACTTTTGAATCAAGATGGTTGCGGAAAAGATCGCATCAATGGTTCTTGGCGTCCCGCTCCAGTCTGGCGGCAACGGCCAAGCCAAACGCGGGTCGCTCAACAACCCCGCAATGTTGCCACCCCTGAGTACAACTCTGCAAAGTAATCAACGATGTCGACTTATTGACTTATTGGTGCTGCCACAACTGCTTCCCGACTCAGGCATTGGCACGCACGCGTCGGGGTTCGGGTTCCTTGGGCTCGTATCCTGCTGCCTCAGTATCTGTTTGCGTACAGTGTTCCTGTCTCAAGCAGGCTTAGCGGCTTCGCACACAAGACCGCGCTTGCTATGAACGGTGTCTACCGGCATTACACCCTCTGCCAAGCTTCTATACGCAGCTTGCATGCTCCTGAGTATCTAGCTCGACTAGCACAGCGTCCTCATTGATGTTGTTTTCATCACACCTCGCACATTTCCGTAGTATGGCGATCTGTGAAATCCATCGGACATATATCATGGAGCTTCACGCGGCGGCTGAGCTTCCCACTGCATGAAGTCAGCGTTCATGTCGGACCTGCGTCATGTAATCCAATGCCACCGTATTCAAGGACGAATGTTTCTTCGTAGATGACCAGCTCGACTAAGCATCAGGCTTCACTGGCTGTTTGCGACGAGGGCCCCTGCCCTCGCGCCGGTGGCATCTGGTGAGATGCTCTGGGCGCTGGTAGAAGCCCAAGTGCGCCGGGCCCTTGCCCAGGGTCTTGATTCTGCAGGGGTTCTGCAGTGTGTACGGCTCATCCACTACGGTGCCCTTCTTGGATCGCCCGCCAAAGTGGGCATGCAAAATCAAAGGAGTGCGCTTGCCGCCGGGGAGGTGCGTCACAAGCGAGCGCCCTATCTCTGCAAGAGGCTCCAAGACCTCCCAGCACCCTGTGTTGGTAGGAGTGCGCAGAGGATAGCCCGGCGTGTTCGTGGGGATGGAGATGCCTAAGCAGACCAGAACCATCAGAACCATCATTGCCGAATCATTGTTTGTGCAACAAGAATCTAGGTTATCAAGAGGAGCAGTTTTTGTTAACTTATTCCTTTCAGCTGGATGCAAGACACATTCCAGAAAGACGGATCACACGCTAGCCTGCAAGTACAATCGCGACACCAGGACACTCTTCTTGTGAACTGTCGTCGACGACGTGTAACTCAATGGCAGCGAGCCTTGCGCAGGTCGTATAGGCTCAGGCTCCATGTTTACTTTTGATCACCGACCGGATAGAAGCCGCGCGGCAAACCGGAGAGGGTGTTGGAATGGTTGGAACCGGAAGCTCTGCACCGACGACTTCTGCGAAGGTGCCTCAGTCAACATAAACCGCCGTGTTCGCACGACGTATCACTGTATTGACTGCCCACAGAATTGAACGCTTGCGCTTGCCAAGACTCGACGTGACCTTTCACGCTCGCTGACCACGGCATACATGCCTCGAGCAACATCTTTCTAATGATCACGCCGGAAGACCATGCTATTGGTTTGCTCATTACTGCATGGAAGCGAAACTGAGATCAGAGCGGTTCAAAACTGCCCTGCTCAAGGTAACCTCCATGGAGGGATTACCTTGGCTGTTGCAGTATCATAGAAATGTATCCACATCACCACTGTGTGTGCAGAAACATCATCATAGTTTGTGCCGTGCGGCTGCCGAGAGTAGGTGAGTACACAGAGATGCGGAATGCTGTTTGGCTGAGAGCCACACGCTGACCAAGCACGAACAATATGGACAACTATCGCATAATGCGCTGTGTCACTGTGTAGCACCTTGTCCACGCAAGAAGCAAAGGGACGCTGAACTGATAGCCTTTGTTCTCACCTCTCTCGATTCAGACGCAGAAACGTCTCTGATCCATATCGATGTTAGTCTTGCTCGCAAAGACCTAAGCACGGTGGCTCAGCACGTCGGTGCACCTGGGCTAGCGTCAGAAATGATGTGGTCCACTGCGTGCGATCCAGTCAAAGGCTGTGACAGGCTGCACAGGTGTCCCACCTTCCTGAGTCTGAGATGCAACCTGGGCATGTGGACTTTTGCAAAGGTACAGGCCTGCAGGCAGCGCAGTAGCGCTGACAAGCAACCTGGGCATGTAGACTTTTGCCTTTCGCAAAGGCACAGACGCAATAGCGCTGAGATGCAACCTGGGCATGTACACTGTCGCAAAGGCACAGGCCTGCAAGCAACGCAGTAGTGCTGAGATGTATTGGGCAGACCAGAATTGGCATGTCACTAGCTTAAACAGACTCCTCAGGCACCCAACTGCCCTGCTCTGTAGCTTTACAGGCTGGCAATGAATCGCCCAGTCCGGAACAAACTAGCAGGGCGAGGGTGGCTTAAACCGACTCCGCAGGCACCCAACAGCCCTGCTCCGCTACAATATTCCCACCTGCAACTTCACGGGCTGGCAGTGAATCGCCCAGTCCGGAACAAGCTAGTGGGGCTGGGATGGCTTAAACAGACTCCACAGGCACTCAACAGTCCTGCTCCGCTACCATATTCCCACGTGCAAGTTCACAGGCTGGCAGTGAATCGCCCAGTCCGGAACAAG
The DNA here is from genome assembly GCA_905221635.1 of Symbiodinium sp. CCMP2456. Classification (NCBI taxonomy): domain Eukaryota; class Dinophyceae; order Suessiales; family Symbiodiniaceae; genus Symbiodinium; species Symbiodinium sp. CCMP2456. The sequence continues at coordinate 15,354 of CAJNDV010000455.1, forward strand.
CTAGTGGGGCTGGGGTGGTTTAAACAGACTCCGCAGGCACCCAACAGCCCTGCTCCGCTACAATATTCCCACCTGCAACTTCACGGGCTGGCAGTGAATCGCCCAGTCCGGAACAAGCTAGTGGGGCTGGGATGGCTTAAACAGACTCCACAGGCACTCAACAGTCCTGCTCCGCTACCATATTCCCACGTGCAAGTTCACAGGCTGGCAGTGAATCGCCCAGTCCGGAACAAGCTAGTGGGGCTGGGGTGGTTTAAACAGACTCCACAAGACCCAACAGCCCTGCTCCACTACCATATTCCCACCTGCAACTTCACAGGCTGGCATTGAATCGTCCAGTCCGGAACAAGCTAGTGGGGCTGGGGTTGCTTAAACAAACTCCACAAAACCCAACAGCCCTGCTCTAGTCGTGGTCGTCGTCGTCGTTGTCATGGACGCAATTGCTTCAACATCTCGCCATGTCCGGGCAGCTGTGCTCGCCAATACATGCAAGTATGCGAAATATGCGCGAGAGAAAGTTGAGAGAGAAACTGGAATGAAATCTGGCGTCATGTCGCCTCGAAGAGCGCGTGAAACATTGGATGAAACATAAAAGCCTCGTGAGTCTCCTTGCGGCGAAAGCTTTGTGCCTGATGGAATCCTCAGCTCCAAACATCTTGGCCAACGTCCCTAAACTAAAACCGCTAAATCAAAGTGATGCCAGCGGGTTCAAAGGCGCTGGTGAAACCTAGTGTTTCTGTACTGAAAATGTGCAATGTACTGTATGAGGAACCTTTTGATACATGCATTGCACTATTTATCGTTGTCCTTCTGGATCCCATGACACCCATACCGGGCGTCGTGCACCACACCACCCTTTCACACCGGGCGTCGCGGAACCACCCACCGGTCACCCACCCTGTAACACCGGGCGTCGCGGAGTCACCCACCCCGTAACACCGGGCGTTGCGGAGCCATCCCACCCCGTAACACCGGGCGTCGCGGAACCATCCCACCCTGTAACACCGGGCGTCGCGGAACCAACCACCGGTCACCCACCCCGTAACACCGGGCGTCGCGGAGCCATCCCACCCTGTAACACCGGGCGTCGCGGAACCACCCACCGGTCACCCACCCTGTAACACCCGGCGTCGCGGAACCACTCACCCTGTGACACCGGGCGTCGCGGAACCATCCCACCCTGTAACACCGGGCGTCGCGGGACCACCCACCCTGTGACACCGGGCGTCGCAGAAACAACCACCCTGCAACACCGGGCGTCGCGGAGCCGTCCACCCCGTAACACCGGGCGTCGCGGAACCATCCCACCCTGTAACACCGGGCGTCGCGGAACCACTCACCCTGTGACACCGGGCGTCGCGGAACCATCCCACCCTGTAACACCGGGCGTCGCGGGACCACCCACCCTGTGACACCGGGCGTCGCGGAAACAACCACCCTGCAACACCGGGCGTCGCGGAACCATCCCACCCTGTAACACCGGGCGTCGCGGAACCACTCGCCCTGTAACACCGGGCGTCGCAGAACCACTCACCCTGTAACACCGGGCGTCGCGGAACCACTCGCCCTGTAACACCGGGCGTCGCGGAACCACCCACCCTCTAAACCCACCTGGCTTAGAGGGATTTCAGGGTTTAGAGGGTTTAGCGGGTTTAGTGGGTTTGGGCTCCCCCCCAGCCCCCCAAACCCACTAAACCCGCTAAACCCGCTAAACCCTCTAAACCCTCTAAACCCTCCTGGCTTGGAGGGTTTAGGGTGTTTAATGGGTTTGGGCTCCCCGCCCGGCCCC
>CAJNDV010000457.1:974-12772 GCA_905221635.1 Symbiodinium sp. CCMP2456
GCTCGATCAGCTTCTTCCTGTAGTTCTCTGATTTCCGAGCAGGTGTCACCAGTGAGCTTCTGAGGCGCGGGTAATTCGGCAAGGGGGCAGCTGCGAAAGGATGCGATGCGCTGACAGCACTTTCGTGTGTTCGAAGTTTTGCCTGGATCGACTTCTGAGCGCCTGCTGTTCATCTCGCCAGACGTTTCAATTTTTCTTTACCCAGTGCAATCATTGCGAGTTCAAAGAACTTCCTGATGCAAGAACTTTTTCTAACTTTTTGGCCAAAGCATTGACGCTGGGTGCGTGCGGTCTTCCATTGTGGTCATGCTGAGTTCTTCCCCCCAAATTTGTGGAGGGCAAGTCACTCAAGATGCCATGGCGGAGCAGCCCCGGCACATACCTGAAAGCGGATAAAAGGCTGAGGCATATAATTTTGATGATGATGATGATACTGATGATTATTATCCTTATCATTATAGCAATTTATTCATAGTTTTGTTTTAATGTTTTGCTGTTATGAATCTGTCCGCTATAGCCAGCGTGTGATCTAAACATGGGCCCCCCCAGCTGCAATGTATGATGGGCAGAGTTCACGCCGTATCCTCAAGGGAGTCTGTATGCCATCTAGAGTTCAAGCAGACGACATTTCCGGATACTACAGCGTTCTCTTGGAGTGGGGCTGAGAGTGATGCCTGTACTTGTCCAGAAGACTCAGTGCACAGCTCTGGTCTGCAGCCCAAACCCCATCCCCGAAGCCTTAAGTACCACAGCCTCAACCCCAAACTCTGAACCTTCTAACCCCAAATACCCCTAAGCTTCCGCTCGAAGGTTACTTGTGGGGAAGTATGGCAGCGGCCTACGAAACTGGGCAGCAGGGCCGATGACAGACTTAATCACATAAGTTATGTGTGCCTAAATAGTTACCAACCGTATTCATTGGGGTTCCTTCTTGTAAGTATACGTATTATAATACATCCCCACACCCTAGTCTAGCTACTGATGCGACGCTTGTGTTGAGGCTAGCATGTACCCATGTGTTTTTAACCGTGATGGTTGTTCTAAACACTATGGTCTCCGGTTCGTACAGTGCTCGCCAATCGACCGTCCACAAAGTTTGCTTCAGAGACGCCTCGAAAGGAAAACGACTTGCGCAAAAGAACACATCACAACAACTAATATGCACATATACATACATAGCACATATAAGGGCATTTATACATATATATATATATATATTTATATTTATTTATTTGTTTATTTAATAAATATGCACATGCATATGCATCAAATGTCCTGTATATGGCATATGACGACGACGACGACGACGACGACGACGACTGCAGCGATGGCGACGACGACCACCACCACGACGGCGACGACGACCACGACGACTAGGACCACTGCTGCTGACCGGAAAGATGACGACCATGAGGGGGACGACCACTGCTGCGACAGCGACGACGACGACGACAACATAGCATGATCTCCAAAAATATACTGGAGTCATAGAGCATATCACCGCATGAATCTAGTACTCTACAGTGTCATCCTGATCAATGTAAGGCAAAGCGGGACAAACTTGGCAAGGGAACGCAAAAGCGATGCTATGCGTAATGTGATGCGGACGCGCATGTACTGAGTACCCTAGGCCCAGCAATTCAATGCAGGGACATAGGACGTGGTGGACTACGCCTTGCCATTGACACTTCCAGTTCGAAGTTCGAACTCCGGGACTGGGCCATGGAAGCATCTGGGTGTCGAGGTTCTAGGTTCGCCGCCCGAAGCAAAAAACGAAAGTCCAATCCGCGGCTCCCCAAAGCCCATGACCCTAAACCATACACCAGGAGAAGGGCGACAGAACGTTTTGCGGCTTGAAGCTTCCGGATGGGTAGGGTGCTGAGAACGCTTCAGCTTGAGGAGGCTGTTTTCCACTCGGGCAGTTGTTTGCAGCTGTGAATGGGGACTGTTGTGAGGAAGGATGGATTTACTTGCGACGGAGGGTAAGTCACAGCATGTGGCCTCGTTCACTCTGACGTCCGAGATCGGTCATGTTCAGAATCGCAGGGATGAGCTCGGAAACCAACTTAAGCCAAGTCTTTCGGAAGAGCCTCGGGTCGGATCTACTCCGCGCACAGCCCAAGAATTCTGAAAAACTGGCCCAAGTACATGAACATGCTATACAGTATCCGGCAAAACCTTGTTCTAATTATAATCCCAAAGCCGCAAGCCCTCAACTCCAACAGCACCTGCCTCGGCACATGCCTGACCTCGTATATGGAAGCTAAGAGAACACGCCCTTCGGGCTTGTTTACTAGAGGCGTAATAGGTGACAGGTTAGGACAAGTCGAAGCCAGTACCGCCGAACATTTGGCTCAAGGAAAACAAGTGTGTTTGCATTGCTTGTTGCACTTCCTTGTTAGAACACTTGTGTCTCTTGCGGTCTTCTGGTTAACAGCCTCAGCTCATTGATCGCTGTTCATACTTGCAAGTCGAAGCCAGTACCGCCGAACATTTGGCTCAAGGAAACAAGTGTGTTTGCATTGCTTGTTGCATTTCCTTGTTAGAGCACTTGTGTCTCTTGTGGTCTTCTGGTTAACAGCCTCAGCTCATTGATCGCTGTTCATACTTGTTTGTGGTTGGTGTGTCTAAAGCCTCTTCCTGAGCCATAGCCCTCCATATCGTAACTTCACCGCGCTTGGTGGTAGAGTTTGGAATCGCTGAGAGTAGGTCTTGCAAGTGACCTGCCACTGCACTGCGTCAGCTCCCGGTGTAGGCCAGAGCCAAGACACCAGGTACAGCATTCATATCCCGAACTTCCCAACTGCATGTCCGCGGCAGAAGGGTATCCTACGACGATAGAGCGACTCCACGGCTGGGCCATGAATCTTCACTGCAGCATCAGAGTGTGGATCCTTGAAAGGTTCTTCCAACAGCTTTCACAACCGACGAAGGTGGAATAGGACTAGAACACGTTGGAGAAGGTTTGTTCGCGGGTCCATTGAACCGTGGCATCGCACATCCTTCTTACGTCTTACCATACCAACCGCATCAGGTGCATAGGTTTACTCAGCTGCGGTACGCAGACGACAGGATTGACCCAGGAATATTTCGGTACTTCCCATGATCAAGAGGCTGTCGCTGCTTGCCTCCCCGCTGCACGCAGCAAGGTCATTGCATCGCATTTGGGTTTAGAGCTTAACCGTTGGCAACCTGTTGGCATCCCGCCACTGGTTAGCCTAGAGCTGCACCTCAACATCCCGATATCCAAATCCGAAAGTAAGCTGAGCCAAAGGCACATTCAGCATCGAACCTTCAATCAAAGATTGTGGTTTAGGAAGGCCTAGGGTTTTGTGGTGTGCCGGGTTTAGGGATTCAGTCGGTTTCCCAACGCACGTGATCATCCCAACGATTGCAAAGGCAATAGCCGCATCCGGGATTCTCCCCTTTTGCCGTTGAGGATTCGACTTGCATCAATGCCCTCCTGGTTGGCATCCCGCCAGAGGAGTACCCGAAGATTCGGAACGCAAACAGCCAAAGGTTAAGGCTTGCGCTAGACGCAGGGTCAAAACATTTGCTCCGCATATCTCCGCATCAGTGCTGGCTTGAAGCCGTCGAGTCCGCCGGGTTGCAATCTCGGTTATGGTGCCATTGGAGAGCCACTGTAACGGCAGGGGTTGGGATATTAAGCAACGGGTCTTGCCTTAAACATCTTCAAGCCACAGTAGCGGGATTAGGTACAGATCTGGGAGGGGCGCATTGTCGGCAGGGTTTCAGCTTAGAATTCAGGGCATGGAGCCTTTAGAGGAGTCGCTGCATGTGATTCCACCACGATTGTGGACTGTGCTTCATCTCGGCATCGTAGGCGAAACGTACCTTCAGGCGGAGGCTCTTGGCAGATTGACTGAAGTTTCGGAGACGACCTTCGACTTCATGCAAGGGGTTGAGCTGTTTGTTACTCGGCCTTGCGATTATCCGCCAGCCTTGGAAGGCGCCATTGATGGACAGGCCAGAGCGTCCCTGTTAACGCGCTTCTCGATGCACCCGAGCGCGAGGTAGAACCTGAGGTTCCAGTGGCCATTGCGCACTGTGGTGGTCAGGCGGACAGCCGTTCCAGATCTCCTCGTGACTCGCTTTCCATAAATGAACCTCCAGCCCCTAGATCAAAGGTAGGCGGGTGAGAACACCATTCCCACCAGCCTCGAGGCTTATAGACTCCGGTACCTCCAACCCCAACTCGGGAAACTTCAGGTCGTCTAGCTGGGGGCTATTTAGTCACTGTCCCAATCAAAGCAGCGAGCTCGGCCTCACGAGGACGTAGAGGTTGAAGATAGGGACGAGTTACCCAACGTCCGCGAATCCTTTAGTGACTTTAGTGAGCGCGGCAGGGCAGCATCTGAAAATAATATTAACGATTGGACCACTGAAGACTGGAGGGAGTATAATAGAAAACGGGACGTTGCATCAGAGGCGTCATCGGACATCGGGGCTGGACCCGTAGCGATTTTGGACACCGGGGCTGTGCCCGTAGAGTCGGCGTTCAATGCACTGGACGAGCACGCGACCGTGCGTGCAGGGGATGGACCGGCTCGCGAACTGATCAGGTGCGTGGAAGACCCGAACTCAGCAAGTGTTCGACGAGCTACCTCGCCCAGCGGAGAGTGACATTTGTGGAGGATGTGATTGCTGCCTCCGGTTCTGTCCCCGCGTTCTGTGTCAGAGATGCGGTTGGGCCTAATGGAATGTGCAATCGATTATATTCTGCGCTGCGAGCATCCGATCTTGGAGCCTCCATTCCTGTGAAGCACTTCGACGACAAAGCCAACGTCTGTCCTGCGACCGGGAGGGTGTAGAGCTGAAGCTGGGGGCCTGGAGGCCGCGTCGAGCTACGCGAGCGAACGCTGGAGAAGATTCGCCATTGGTGAAAACTGAATTGGAAACGGTTATCAGTCCCAAACATCCGAATCAACGTCAACCAATCCACTCATTCCTCAGCCCATCTGTAATTGCGTGCTGCGGCAGTTTTGCTTTGTGCTGCGCCCTGGGCTGGCTTCCTTGGTTTGGGATTGTAGTTTCGAGTCCCTCATTGGATCGCGGGATTGTGGTGGTTGGCATTCTGCCTCCGTCAAGCCCAGCCGACTTTTGCACAAACTCGGCTGGATTGGAGCGGCCCAGTCAGGGTGGTGCGTTAAGCAAATGCCGTGCCCGCTTCTTTCTAACATCCCGCGCGTTGTGGGGGTGGCGCGGTCATAAGTCGCAACAATGACATCTTCACATACCCTCCACTTCGGCCTCCGACGAAGCAGCAGGCGTCGTTTGGGTTGTGCCTTCAGCTAAACAAAGTAGCGGGGGCGAGAGCTCACCAAGGGCTGCAAGTAGACCCGCGTCTGAGGGTAGAGAGGTTGCTGTGTCATCGAATAGACCTTCGAGGGCCTCTAGTCCGTGCCATAGGAATAAGGTTGCCCCGAAGCCTAAGCACATGTATGCGTGCGACGTTGCCGAGTCTATGATGTCAGCGCCGATCGGGAATCCCGTGGCGCAAGAGGTCCACCTGCGTAAGCGCCAACAGCTGGGTGTCATTGGGCAAGAGGTTGACCCACAGGTTCATTCCCAGGCTTTGGCGCAGGCTCAGATTGTTGAAACCGAGCCGTTGCGTATGTTTGCAGGAGGGGCATGTCGATGATGATACCACCGAGTCGGTGGTGATGACGATGATGACGGCATGGTCGCTGCAATTGACCGCGCCGGTCAAGCCAGGTGGCTGCAGGCTTCTGTAGGGCCAGAGGTTACAAATCGCGAGATTGCATTCTTCCAGGGTAATCCCGAACAAATTTCCTCGATTAGATTCGTATCTTGGGTCGCAGATTTCAGATGCGAAATGACAGGAGAGTTCGGTTTAGAAGTGCAGGCGTACGTAGAGCGGTCCTGCCTTCTGGTCGCGCGATGCTCGCGATGCTATCCCGTAAGTTTCGAGTCGACCGGTCCGCGGTGTTACGGTCGCTCAGCAAATGTTCTTGGCTATCACTTTGGACGGCTTCACATGCAGTCAGATGCAGACTTTCAAGGAGCGAGTCGATTATGTGCTGAATGGGATTTCCCTTGAACGCTGGCCATCAGTGACAACTTGGTTTAGTTGGTTTTACGGAAAGGTCAAAGCGTCGAGGGGAATGCAGCGGATCATAGACAAAGTCAAAGATTCCTCCCCCGCTTCCCGACGTAGAACGTTCGCGTGGCTCTGGGAGCAATTCTCAGATCACTTAGCCGAGCTTCGTGAGGATGCCAACGAACGGGGTTTCAGGGAAGCGATGTTGAAACAACCCGAATGTAAAGGGAACAAAACCCCGGCAAAGCCGAAGGGTGCTCCAGATGCAAAGACAAAGTCTAGCGCAGCAGTTCCTGCAAAGGACAATGCCGTGCCAGTCACGCCAGGCCTGCCAGGCAACCCACCAACAGACACAGCAAAGGGCGCGCCAAATGGTAAGCCGAAAGGTCAGAGAGGCTAAGGCAGGTGCCAAGGGTGATGGGAAACGTGATGGCAGGGGTAAGGGTAAAGGCGCAGGCAAGAATGATCCAAAGGGTCCTACGCCTTTGGCGAGCGCTAAAGCAAAAGCTACTGTGCCATGTGTGTTCTTTGCCAACTGTCCTTTTCGCGCGAAACCGGAGGGAGTAGCAAACCCAAAGGGGCACATCCTCCGCAGCAGCAGCTCTACTATTGCCGGCGACAGCACCCGCTGGAAAGGTAGTCAGCAAAGTGACGTGGGTTTCACGTCAGCCACATCAGCCACTCGTGGATCCAGCAGTGTCTCCTGCGTACCGGGTTCAACACCGTCCTCACAGAGCGCTCACTGCGTTAGCCACTCCTGACATATCCGCGATTGCGCATGAAACATGCTGCCAGCCGGGATCCAAAGGTCTTCGATCGGGTAATAGCTATAAGCTTGAGTGGATAGCGGATTCTGGTACAGGTCGCAGCTTAACTTCTTCGAGTCGTTGAGAGCGCAGGGTGTATATCCTGATGACCTTGTGCGTCGTGACGAACAAGTGGTTTCCTTCGAAACAGGCAATGGTAGGACTGAAAGCAGTAGCACCTTTAACACTGTTGGGGCTACCTTTTGGGCAACCCAAAAGTTACGTGCTTAGTAGTTGTCCCACCGTGAGAAGCGCGGGTGAAATCGTCAATCGTGTGGCTGCTTAACGAGCTGCCGTTCTTTGCGCCGAAAGACGCATTGCAATTAACAGCAGACAGCTCGCGCGGCGTGCGCAAGGCGCCAACGGTTGAAGGTAATGTTCCGATCTTCCCAGAGGATGTTCAGTTTTCAATGCCTGCTCAGAAGCTAATGCACGATGCCGCGATCGCGTAAGAAGTCTGAGGAGATAACGTTTGATGCAAGGTCACGTGATGTGTTCTATGACCCAGGGGTTCCCAGCTCAACAGCCGCAGGAGCTAGGGCTCCCGATCCGCTCCGCCCGAAGAGGATCAAGACGAAGTCGAGGTCCCGCCTCCGTCGTTACCTCACCCTATAAGGTTCCACCTTAAGAAGCGGCCGATTCTGAAAGGAGTGAGGATGATTTCCCTCAGCAACAAAAGCTTCTAAACAGGCGCAAAGCATTGACGTCAGTTGTCCCACTTTCCGAAGAATGCTGCGTGCCCTACATGCCAACGTAGCTGTAAGTATCGTAAACGGGTTGCGTCTAAGAGATTGGACCCAGTATCCGACCGAGGTCAGCTACATGAGGCCACTCAATTTGGCGAACGGATAGCAACAAATTTCAGAATCGTCCGTAAATTAAAGGGTGGTAGAGAAAATGCTGTCCAGGTTGTCAGAGACAAACTCTCAGGTTGGATACGAGCATATCCCATTGCGAAGCGGGACACAGACACGGTCTCGAGGAACCTTTTGCTTTTCTTGCACCCCACGTATGATCAAACAACCGTTATGTGCAAATCGGACCAGGCGCCCGAGATCCTGGCAGCGCGCAAGCGTTTGGGGTTTGTGCATGAGGGCGCCTTGGACGACAGGTTCCCACGCAACTCACAGCTTGAGCGGGAGCTGGTTTTGAGATCATTCCTGATGTTTGGCCTTTGAGCATTGAGTATGCTGCTACGATCTTGTCCGCGCAGCAGATTGCAGCTGGAAAGGACCGAACAGCCACTGTCTTCCTGTAGGCCACGAGTTTAACGGGCGCGAGTTGCTGTTAGGACAGCTCGTGCATTACCGTGTTGACCCTACGTTGAGGGGTAGGCTAGCTGCTTCAACTAGTCCGGGTTTGTTCGCTGGGCTTAGATATGATTCAGGACCAAAAAAGCTTCGAAGGAGTGTTACTTGTTCTAGATTCTAGACTACGAGAAGGTCAAGGTTCGCAGTCCATGTTATGCCGTCCCTACAGCTGTTCCCAACTGAACAGGTTTGGGATGATGACAAACAACCGCCTCAACTGCCCTTGAAGCTCGCCTCTCAAGCTGCATTGGCGAACTTTGACCAGCCAAGATTGGATGACATTCAACTGCTAGACATACCATTTGCTGCGATTGAAGGCGCCACAACGCCACGTACGTACAATGAATACACAACCATGGACCGAGTTTTGAAAATCGGTGCCACACCAGGCTGTCGTGGATGTGAGTTTGAGTCAACAGAGCACACGCTGTTGTGCCGTGCAAGGTTCAGCGCATTGATTCGTGCCGATAGGACTGCAAGAGCTCCCAAAACACCACTTGTAGCTTCAGCTGATCGCTCCCGAGCTACGGAGAATGCTGATCCAGGGGGGTCACATGAAGAGGCGGCGAGTGCTGAACATGCGGAGCCAGGTGCCGTTGGCAAAGTCATTGATCCTGTTGATTCAAAGGTCCTAAAACAGCATTCGGTGATGAACCGCGCAAGGCAAAGGCGAATTGCAACCACATCAGATTTGCCGGTCATGAGTGTGCTCTTCGAGTATGCGGGCCATGTCGATTCGAAGGTTGAGCGAGCTGTCAGTGAGATAGGAGCTAAGTGCATAAAGTTATCTGCTGACGTAGTTGGTCCGATGAATAGAGATCACGTTGATCAAGTAGCCGGACAACTTCAACAGCTAAAGGGCTCAGACTTTGGGATGAGTTTATCCATTGTTGGACGACATGAAGGCGAACATAAGACCCACAACAAAAGAGTTGAAGAGTCTTTACGCCTCGCACTCCCTTTGATGCAGCCATGCCTTGATAACCATGGCAGGGCAGCAGTTGAAGGGCCACAAAAACGTGCAGGCGTGGAATCACAAGATGTGGAAGGATTTTGAATCCCGTAATGGTTTGAAGCACGTGTCCATTGATAGGTGCCTGCTCGGGTTCGAAGGTGATCACTGTCCAAAGCATCGCCCTTCGTGTGCAGCCACAAACAGCTTAAACTTTATAAAGGACCTTACGCAACCGCGAGCATCAGAGTAGCACGAAGTACACGCGTGAAATTGCTTACCCCGATGAAGTTGGCCAAAACAACCGCTGAGGCCCTCTTTCCATCGCATGCATTCAAGAGCGTGCCTAGAGGTGTTGAAGCCGGCCAGAAACAGGCAGCGGGCCTCAGGGCGAACACCACTTGGGATGATTTAACCGCAATCCGTTTGAATAAACTTCGTAGTCAGGCAAGAGCCCAAAACCGTAAGATTAAAGTGGCAGAGTTGCGCACTTTGAGTGGGGTAAAGCACATAGAGTTAGAACCGCGCCAACAGAAATGGAAGGGCCGCATACTTTACCGTAGAGATCATGTGACCGACGCGTCGCACAACATTGTGCTTTTCGACGACACAGCAACGTCGCCGACAGCTTCAGACATGTCCTACAAGCGGGGGGGTAAGAAAAAACACGCCGCGGGCATGTTTACTAGAGGCGTAATAGGTGACAGGTTAGGACAAGCCGAAGACAGTACAACCGAACATTCGGTTCAGGGAAAACAAGTGTGTTTGCATTGCTTGTTGCGCTTCCATGTTTCAACAACTGTGTCTTTTGTGTTCTTCTATAGTTCTATAGATAGACAGCAGACAAGTAAGAATTTCAGTAGTTAGCTGGATGGATAGATAGATAGACAAGTAGACATATAGATGGACAGTTCAGATAGATAGACAATCAGACAGTTCAGATGGGCAGTTTCCTCAGGCTGATCCGCTTCCAGAAGCTGGACAAGCCCATCTTCACACCCACGACCAAGGCCGAAGTGGGCCCCGGCCTTGCTTCCGTTTCCGCCTATACACTATCTATCCAGCTATCTATTTACTTACTTATCTATCTATTTACTTATCTTACTACATATGCATAATCATTATATATATATATCTTCGTATTATGTATATATTTTGCATAGCATGTATTGTGAAATTATTATTATATTCTGAATTATAAACATATTTTACTATATTGTACATTAATATATATATATATATATATATATAGAGTACAAAAATGTATAATATTATAGTATATAGTACTATGTTAAATCAGAGTAGGCATTATTATGCTATATTATGTTATATCGCAGTACATTAAATATCTATGTGTATCATAAAAATTCTGTTAGTATGTTATGACTATACTACAACAGATTACATTATGATATAACATTATATATATATATATATTATAATGTAGTATAGTACAAGACAATCTGGTATAAGATAACATAAGATAATATGACAAGCATGTTCATTTATTTGGTTGTTGATATATTCATTTGGAACATACACCCTATATTGCTTCTAGTATGGTTTGCGGCGATCTAGCCCTATAGCCTCTGCTGTTGAAGTATGATTTCATATTCGTTTCGGTATTCCCGAAACCCGAAACCTACGACCTACACGGCAAGTCGGCAACATGTGTGCTCAGCACAAGCCCCAAGGTCACGACGAGAACATGACCATGGACGATATGGAGAAGCTTTTGGGTGCCAGCCTCAGCCGCTGCGCCAGTGTGTCTGCGTTAAAGCAGATCATGCAGGGTTGTAAAAGGCCATGCATGTGACGTCAGTGTCTCATCCGGTGTATACATGCTTACAAAACATTTAGGCAGCTTGATGTTGCACAGAGTATGTAACGTAGAACATGGTCCGGGTCGAAGCTGAGATAAAGTCTTGGGAGGACATCTTGATAGTCAAGGTATGTAGACCTCTTTTAATCGACGGAGAATGTTGGAAAGCGACGCCTGAAGAATGACCGGCACCGATTATTGGGAGCCTACTCGTACATTTGATCCATGCCGAAGTTTCCGCATTTTAGGCTTTGGAAACTTTGGTATGTTGGAAGCGTGCCGATGTTTCGCATCGGCGGTTGCCAAAGGCGTCGGCTCGCTCAAAACGTGTGCAAAACTTCCAGACATAGAGAGCCTACGCCCAAGATCCTATCATCTATGGTTATAGGATCTATGTGCATGTGTATGCGTCTGTATACGTATGTATGTACGTATATATGTATGTGTATGTATGTATATGTATGTATATGTATGCTTATGTATGTATATGTCTGTGTATGTCTGTGTATGTATGTATATATGTATGTATATGTATGTATATGTATGTATATGTATGTATATGTATGTATATGTATGTATATGTATGTATATGTATGTATATGTATGTATGTGTATGTATATGTATGCATGTGTATGTATGTATATGTATGTATATGTATGTACATGTATGCATATGTATGTATCTATGTAGATATATGCAGATGCATCGACAGAGAGATATACACACTCAAACACGCACACAGACACATACGCATATGTGTATATGTATATATGTATATATGTGTAAATGTGTATATGTGTATATGTATATATGTATATGTGTATA
>CAJNDV010000459.1:22458-34233 GCA_905221635.1 Symbiodinium sp. CCMP2456
CCCCCCCCCCCCCCCTCCTCCCCACCCACGCTCTGAACTCTACGAAGTCCTGATGGACCCCTAGAAGGAGCCCGAGCAGCAAAGGTTCAAGACCAACCAGGAGATTGCATACTTCCACCGCTCCTGCCAAGCCGTTCAGGCTTTAAGGCTGTAGGCTTGAGGGCTTACTGTAGGGGCCTGAATACTTAGAATCTAGGGTTGTGGGCGCCCTACTGTAAGGAAGGAATAACATCGGTAGTGATCTAGGCTTCTATATCAGGGCCTTGGAGTTGGCTCAATCTGTAAGACAGGGTCCTTTCGAAGAACAAGAGAATGTGAAGAGTAATTCTTTTGGGTTTAGGGTTTAGGGCCTCATAAGCATCAACAATTCATGATAGCAACAGGGCCTTGCAAGCTTTCCAGTACTATGACATGAAGAGGCAAATTTCAGAATGTTGAAGTGAGGCTCTGGCTCCAGGTTCGTTTGGACTGTATGTCTACATCGAAAAAACTATAGATCGAATAGGGCTGGAATGCCCACGCTGCAATGCATCAGTCGAAGTCTAAAGACTAAACCACGCACACGACAACTTGGGAGTTATCAGTTCGGCGCTTGGGGTGGCCCTGAGCTGCGTAAGCTGCCCAAACCCCGAGCGTTGCAAAGAGTATACTTCCACTCATAATTACAGGTTGAACCCTTCGGCCTCGTAATATCATGAAAAGGACACACAAGTTTTCACACCCCTTCTGCAAGATCTTGGCATTCTGGACAAGGGACCCACCTCGTCTACCTGTATTAAAGTCCGCAGCAAGATTTGCTTGCGGCCCCATGGCAAACAAAGGGTTTACTCTGAGACCGTGCCAGCACACGAGACTTAACGTCCTAGCAGGTGAAGCAAAACCTAGACCCTAGGCCCCTAAACTGTACGCCCTCAACCCTAAACCGTCCTGGCGGGACCATCGATGCCACTCTGAGCCAATCTCGCGCTGATCCACAAATCGAGTCCTAAGAACGGAGGCGACTCTAAGGTGTTTCTTTGCTTAGGTTTCGGGGTTCGGACTTCGGGTTCAGGGTTCAGGGGTTCTTTGCTTGGGGTTTGGGGTTCGGATGTACTGTAGGGCTGAGGGTTTAGCAGTTTCTTGATATGGGTCGGGCAAAGGTTCAGTGTTTAGGGATGTAGAGTTTAGGGGTGCTTTGTCAGGCTTCAGTGCTTTGGGTTAGGGCGTCGGACCCCCATGACATAGGCACCGGAACCCTAAACCCTAAACCCTAAACCCAGGGTGGGAACTTACATAGGCACCGGGCTGCACGGTTTTGATGGCCGAGGCAACTGGTAAGGTTTTCGCTGGGGGGTTTAGAGTTTAGGGGTTTAGGATTTAGGGCTTAGGGGTTTAGAGCTTAGGATATGTCTTCTACAGTTCTTATGCCACCTAGTAGTAAAGGAATACTCGCA
Organism: Symbiodinium sp. CCMP2456; assembly: GCA_905221635.1. NCBI lineage: Eukaryota > Dinophyceae > Suessiales > Symbiodiniaceae > Symbiodinium > Symbiodinium sp. CCMP2456. Next base: position 23,892 of record CAJNDV010000459.1, read on the forward strand.
CTAACAGTTTTTGTGCCACCTACTAGTCAAGGGATACCCTAAACGTTAAACCCTAAACCCTAAACCCTAAACCCTAAACCCTAAACCCGGATACTCGCACTAGCATTTCAGACCTCTAAACTTTGGCTCCTCCTCGGTGAGGAGACTGAAACCTGGCCGAGACCCTGTGAGCACTCTGAAAACTCGTAGCTCCAATTGAAACTTTAGGGTTTAGGGTTTAGGGCTTTGTGTTTAGGGTAATTAGGGTTTAGGGTTTAGGGCTTTGTGTCTAGGGTAATTAGGGTTTAGGGTTTAGGGCTTTGGGTTTAGGGTAATTAGGGTTTAGGGTGAGGCCTCTGGGGTTAAGGAATCTTCCAACCAGAAGCCCTGGCAGTAGATGTCTGCATCTGTGCTGCAGCTTCGAGTAGGCCAGCTCGAGATCTTCGGATAGGATTGCACTCCTCTTCAGTTCGCAGCTTTTCAGGGCTCAGGGCTTCTAGGGCTAAGGCTTTGGGACTTCGAGTGTAAGACGCCGCTGCCACTGGTAACCCTAAACCCTAAACCCTCTAGCATTTCGCAAACTGTCTGTCTTGGTTCAGAATGTAGGGATTACTTAGGGGTTTGTGAGTCATGGAGCCGCTTCATGAGGTCGAGGGTTAGGGTTTAGGGCTTAGGGCTTAGGGCTTAGGTTCAGGGTTCAGGGTTCAGGGTTCAGGGTTCAGGGTTTAGGGTTTAGCGCGCAATGGCTAAATGCTGGCAGCCTCACCCTACAACAAGTAACGAGGCGCACTCTTTCGCGCAGCCCGACCTTAGCTGAAGACATAAGATGATGCCGGAATGGTTAGAAATGGTTCTCCCTCTCATAACCGCACTCCATACAAGCCGCTAATCCCGACGCTGATGATCGAGGCTACACTACCTCATGATACATGCCGAAGGGAAGGAAAACACACAGATAGGTAGGACGACGCCTCGACTGAATCTCCCAAGCCTGAACATGCTTAACTTCACGGATTGGCGGTCTCAGTCTCAGCCCCAAACCCTGGACCCGTAGTCTTAAACCCTAAACCCTGATTCCTGTAAGTCCTATCCTAAACCCTCGCCCCTAAACCCAAAACCCTCGCCCCTACACCCTAAACCCTAAACCCTAAACCCTCGCCCCTACACCTAAACCCTAAACCCTCGCCTCTAAACCCTAAACCCTCTCCCCTAAAGCCTAAACCCTGAACCCTAAACACTGAACCCCACCCAATCCTCAGAAGTCTACCGCAGCAGATCGCCACGAAGCAGTAGATAGCATTCGAGGCGACCAGGAATCCATAGCTCGCCTTAGCTGGTGCTTCTGTAGGGTTTAGGGTTTAGGGGTTTAGGGTTTAGGGTATAAAGTCGAGAGTTTAGGGGTTTAGGGTATAATGCTTGAAGTTTAGGGACTTAGGGATTTGGGGTTTTGGGCCTATAGTAGTAAGTGCATGAAGAAGTTCAGGGCAAGGGTCCAGAAGTGTGGGTTTCTAGAGGACTTAAGCCCTAAACCCTACATCCTAAACCCTAAATTTAAACCGCTTCGGGTTTAGAGGACTTAAATCCGAAAACCTAAATCCTAAAATTTGAACCTTGTTAAGGGTTTCGGGCTTAGGGTTCAGAGGACTTAAACCCTAAACCGAAATCCTAAACCCAGGTCATAGGCTTGGAGTCCAACCAGGCCCTGCTACTCCACATTCCACTATGCAGAATATCTTGTTGTATGTTCCCGTATGGAACACTTCCAGGAATTCATGGCTCTGAATTGAGGGATATCCGGATTCTCCTGGAGTGCCCACCGGGACAAAAACAAGCAAGCGAAACCCCGCACTACAACCCAAAACAGAAGTCGGTGCTGCCAAGGCACGCTGAAAACCTCCCCCCGCACATGGAGACCTATCAGCGGGATAATGCCGAGGAGAGTGAAGAAGGCAGTCAGCACATAAGCCAGACCTCCAGTCGCTCCGGGGTTTACATCTAAACCCTAAACCCTAGTGTTTTTGGTTTTCCTGCAAGCCCATGCATCCTGCGACCCGAGGGAGGAGGGGGGGGGGCGGCTCGGATAGACACCTAACCTGGCGTGGGCTAGATGAAGCAGGAACTAGAAATACAGTGGAAGTCCATATATACCAGGCCAAACGCACATAAGAGTGGGACCTGATTCCAACAGAAAAGCAGTAGTGTGCGTGGAAGCTTTGCGGAATGATTGCCAACTTTCGTCGTGTCAAGCTGTAGGTATGGTTTTGGGTCTGGGTGGGGATCCTTGGCGAAGCTTAAAACCTAAACCCTCCAAATTTGAACCCCCTCCAAATTGCCATAAGCACCCTAAGCCCTAAACCGTGCAAATTCATGTAAACCTATCCCTAAACCCCATAAATCATTGTAGAACCCAAACCCTATAAGCTACTATGAGGAATAGAACCGAGACATTAGTATAAACTACAAACCCTACTAGCACTAAACCCTTCCTTAAAAACCCAACTCTCTGCAGTGCGCGCGACCCGGCAGCCAAATCAGAATTCGGCAGCCGATATCCTTCTCCAGAGCGCCTTCCTGCAGTGTTTTTAGGCGTCTATAGGCTTTTTGGGGTCCAAGGGTTAAGGGTTTAGGGTTCAGTTTTTTGTTGAAGGCCTGTTGAGGTCTGCACGAACTTTCAGTCGGCTTCACCCAACCCATATTGGGCAGGCATACCTGGAGCCCCTCAGATTCCTCGACGATTTGTTGAGCCTGCATGAGATCCAGCGTGGTTTCTCCCCACGTGGCCAAGATGTACCCAATGGTTACAAAGGTGGACGATGGCATTCTGAGGTTGACTGTGCAGGGTTTAGGGCGTGAGGTTCTGGGTTGAGAGCGGTTGACAGCCATCGTTCCCCTTCGCTCTACTCACTATCCACTTTGGTAAAGACCGATTTGCAACAGTTGTCAACATATTCATCGAAAGTGCTAACTTACTGAGTCCCCAGCCCCCACACGCAGCAACAAACGCACACACACACACAGAGAAAAGTGAACATGACATGCGAGTGGGTTGCAGAATGCTCTGGTCACGGCTTTGAGATCATTGTTCACGTGTCGACTCCGTCGCTACATTTACCATACCGCCTTAACCATCATCTAGCCCATCTGAGAAGGAAATCGGAGCGTCTCCCTAAACCCTAAACCCGAAGGGCAGGATGACAGAAGCCGGGAGTTCAGACGCAAAATCCATTGAACAAGGCATGGAATCGACTTATCATGGCATTTCTTAAACCCCCAAAAAGAACCCTGAGAAAACCCAAAATGGTTGAGGCCCTAGGGCCCTAGCCAAGTCCCGACTTTGAACTTTGAGTTTTCATGATAAGAGCACGACAAAAGAGCACTAACAAAGTGTTTAAGGTGCAGTCCTGACCAAGGCTAACGAAGAAGGTTTGGGTACCTGGCCTTAAGAGTAACCAAACGAGGCTGAAATTCTCCGGCATGAAAGATCGTAGTCAGATTGGTCGTCGGAGCCGCAGAGACCGCGCACAAGTGACGTCATAGTATTCTCTGTAATGTAGGGGACTTAAGAATTGAATTAGGGCTTCGGCTCTTGTACTTCTTCTACGGACTCGCATCCTTCTGAACGGAGACTCAGCTGCCCCCTCGTGAAGCATCTCAATTTGTGGGCCCCTGCGAACGCCCATGGCATGTAACTCTCGAAGCTTAGCTTCCTGGGTATTCTCGCCAGTCGAAGACATCACCGGTTGCCTGCAAGCGGGCCTGCATGGCAGCCCTGACATGTCGAGCGTTGACTTTGCGGCTGTCCTTTTGCCGGCTGTCATGATGCCCTTCGCGGCAGACGTCAGGCGCTCGGAGAGCGGAGATGACGGCTCCACTGTCTTCTCTAGACTCTCTAGACCTGGAATATCTTCTGGAAGAGACTCCAGAAAGGTTGCAGCCTGAGCCGTGGATGCCTCGCCGTCAGCTCTCCAGCTTTAAGGATGGTCCTGTATCTGCTGGGTCGTGAGTATGTTGCCAAATCAAAATCGAGTCTCAGGAGACACATCAGCAGCAATTTCGAAGTGCTATAACAAGGAAACCTTACAGTAATATTGGTAATTACTATTTAGGCTTATACATTAAGTAACCTCTTGGACTCGCTAGCCTTAAGCCCTGAAACCCTACACCCTAAGACAGTAAACCTTAAAACCCTGAGACCCGAAACCCTGAACCCCAAGCGACTCTGGTTAAGTGAAGTGGCCGTAGTAAGTAATTAGAACGGGAGTTCCGGGCACCTTATCTCATAATCATATAGGGACTATAAGAGAATACTGATGCCCTTTTCATCAGCCTTCTGTAGTCAACCCTAATTCCTAAACCCAAAAACCCGAAACCCTGCGCCCGAATCCCCTAAACCTCTTTCTTCTTTTCGGCATCATTGTGGTTTTCGGTTTAGGCATGTAGGGTTTAGGGTTTAGGGGTTGAGGGTTTAGTGCATTTGATTAGGTGCTAATTGAGGGATTAGGGCATTTAGGGTTTGGGGTTTAGGGGTTGAGGGTTCAGGGCATTTCGGGTTTAGGGTTTAGGGGTTCAGGAATGTCATATACGGGCTTGAAGCATCCGATTACTAGAAGCAAAAGGAGGCGCTCTTTGGTCAACAATTCGAATTCTTCAGGCTTCTACCGTATGTAGGACATCTAGGATTTAGGGTTCAAGGTCCCGCAGTAACATGTTCACCTTCGACCCCTACACACCTTGAGCGCATCGGGTCAGATCTCCCACTCCATGGGGCAACATATGGGTAGTTCTCCGAATTAGGGTCCCTTTCTAGGTCCCCAATATATAGTACGGCACCCTTGTAAAAAGGGACCCTAAAAGGGACCCTAATTTAGATAGCTACCAAAAACCTGTAATCGTCTGACGGTATAGTGTTGAGGGTGCGGGGATTTGGGTGTAGATTTTAGGGTTTTTCTTGCATCCCTGAAACGGGGGTCTAGACCTGCAAGCAGAACGCTGTTGACAGCCCTGGTTGTTGCTATTCCTGTGGCAACCGGCATTCCGCGCAGAGTTCCCACAATGAAAACAGGAAATGTCGTGGATGCAGTCTACCACTATAGTCAGTAAAACCCTACCCCCTACACCCTAAACCCTAAGACCGGTAGGATCAGGGGCACAGTGCCCCAGTGCCCTCTATCAACAGAGGCTGCGGATCCGGGTCTTCAGGCGTCGGAGTTGAAATTAGGGTTTAGGGGTTTAGGGTTTAGGGTTTAGGGTTTAAGGTTTAGGGTTTAGGGGTTTAGGCTTTAGGGTTTGATCTTCGTGCCCCCATGGTCCTGCACAGAGAGGTGCGTCAAGCTTGGAGACGCCAGAATAGAGACATGCCTCATGCAGATAGGTCATGAGTTTGAGGGCTGGGGAGATTTCAAGGCTTAGGGTTCATGGTTGTACCCTAAACCCTAAACCCTAAACCCTAGGGGGTTATAAGGATTCCGGGTTTGGGGCCTTTTGGAGAGCGAGGCAGAAACCCTGAGTCCTTACATCGATCACCCGAAGAGTCGGTGTCCTAAAAAGCTGTGCACCATCGGTTTAGGGTTTAGGGACCGTGAGAGCCTGAAATCCCGAAGCCCGATATCACTGAAGCCTTACATGGGATCCGTACGTCCTCAACCCTAAAACCCTAAACCCTAAACCCTATAAACCCCAACCGCTAAGGATCGGAAGGTCACAATGTTTCGGGCTGAAGGCTCATGCATCCCCTCCGAAAGCGGAACAGTCAGGTCAGACACCCAAGGCTCGCAACACCGACCGAGCAAGGAAGACCCCCCAGTCATATCAGAAAAGTACATTGTGGAGGCCTGCATTTTATGAACTTAGCTAATTCATGCGATGTGTGAGTTTCTTTCGGGCTCCAGTCATAATATAGGGTCTTGAACATTGGTCTGGAGGACAAAACAATACAAAGTTAAACTCTACTATATTTTACTACACTATATGGTGCTATAGTATACTTTGGTTACTATACTATACGTATACGCTAAACCCTAAACCCTAAACCCTATACTATACGTTAGACAGACAGATTGACGTCTCTGGTTGACGGCTTTGGATCCAGAGTTCAGGGCTTCAGTGCGGATTCAGGGTTCACTTGGGTTTAGGGTTCAGGGCTTTCGGGTTTAGGGTTTAAGCATGGAGGGTTTCAGGCTGTGAAGGGCTATTGGGGGTGAGGGGTTTAAGGCTGGATTTGTGGAGGGTTTGAGAGCTCAAAGAGTTTAAGGCGCATAGTTGCATGTTGCCCACAAACAACCATGGCATGGTAACTGGGCTTCGAGGGAGGTCTCGTACCTTCCGCATCTATCTCCTTTTTAACCCGAAGTGCAGAGACTGCTCCAGGGCAATGGATCTATCGTTGCGATCTATTTTCCGATACAGCAAGATAGACAAGTTGGCTTCGTAGCGTAAGTTAGTCTAATAGGTCAACTCCTGTAACCACTAGACCTCTTGGCAAGCCCTACACCTCAAGATTAAGGCAGCACTAACCGCCCACAGTCCGAGTGGCGACACCCTGTCGATGACTCGCATGCTCGTCGATGCCCTGAACGTGGCGACGATACGCAGGAAGTCACTATGCAATAGCAGCACGGGTTCATGCTGTTCACAAGCATCTTGCTGGACACCTGAGGACGCACTCATGTACCCGCGACAGTAAGGAGGTGCATATACATGCATATACATGCGCACGAGTACGTGAATGTGCAGGCGCCTATGCATGTGCTTGTGCATGTGCACATGCGTCTGTATGTATGTGTATGCGTATATGCGCGTGTCGGTCTGTGTGTCTGTCTGTCGGTCTGGTAGTCAGTCAGTCAGTCTGTCTGTCTGTCTGTCCGTCTGTCTGCATGTATGTGTGTACACACACACACGTACATACATGCATATATAGATAGACCGAAAGAAAGAAAGATTGACGTATTTTCAGACAGTTAGTTAGCAAGATACATGATTCGGCAGATCGGTAGATCTGTACATCGATCGATCGACAGTTCGACAGTTCGACAGACAGACAGACAGACAGACAGACAGACAGACAGACAGACAGACAGACAGGCAGACAACAACACGAGGAGCTGATGTCAAATGTTGACAGCCCGCAAGAATAAGCTGGACAGTAGGGGTCACAGAAACTGTGTTGACTGCTCGGCCATGACTTCGCAAAGACATAACCAACAAAAGCACCCTACCACCCGAGAACCTCAATGCCAATATGAAGGTTGTTTTAGTGTTGATTTCTTTTCTTGGAGTGATCAGGGCGGGCCCCCGAAACAGCCCTGAACCCTCCGAATGTATGTCTTTACTGCTGTCCCCGCCGGGGGGGCCTGAAGACTGTTACGAGGTCTTATAGAATTCTTTAAAGAAAAGAAGCTTTACAAACTTTTATACACAACTAAGTCATGCAGGTGGGGTACGAAGTGGCCGCACGCGTCTTGCTGCGCCGGGTCTGCAACGAGGTCACTTCGTCAGGGTCCTGTGCTCTTTATCAGAAACCACAGAGATTCCAATAGCATTTTACTTGAGAATACCCATAGGCCCCATGGTAGTTCCTTTTCGGGATTACCTTAAAGGATTGAAAATATGAACCCCGGAAAGGAACTACTATGGGGCCTATGGGTACTCCTTTGAATACAGAGGGATCTTTACGTAAATTCTCTGAACACTGGAAGCCCTTTCAACACGTTTCAACTACCCATGAGCCCAAAGAAATACCCCCACGCCCAACCGCAAACCCCAACCCTCAAACTCTCTCGGTCTTTTGAACAGTGCCCCCTATTCCATGAACCTATTGAGCTCGCGCAACTGTCAGTGGCGTGTAGGGTGTAATGCTGTCGGGGTTGAGGGTTCAACAGGTTTATGGACAAGGGCTTAGTGGTTTAGGGGATTCGGGTTTGGGCAGGGTTAGGGAGGTAGGGGTTCGAATGAAGGCTTGAGGTGGGTGACAAGTGTAGAACTTTGACGGTCTAGGGCTGGGGTTTCTGGCGCAATGTAGGAGACCAGAAGCCCAAAGCCCCCACCGCGAGCCACCGTTACTTAGACTCTTCTTGGCACTCACTCTTCTGATGGATAGAATTCTCAAGGCTGGTTCCTTACTAGCTGTATGAACCTTTTACCGAAGCGGGCAAGACCTATGAAAGACAGCATGACGGGCTCGTTCCAGCTTGCAGCTGGCATGTTAGGAGCCTGATTGGGGTAGGTCTGTATATGTATATTGCTATATATATATATATATATATGTCTATATATCTATATATCTATATATGTATATATATGTATATGTATATGTATATGTATATGTATAGGTGCGCGCACATTGCCATAGTTCTACACGGATTATAATGGGACGGAGACACTTGGCTGGAGAGTCTCAGTCACGGTACCTACAACCCTACTCGGGTTTAGGGTTTAGGGTTTAGGGTTTAGGACTTAACCATCCTAAATTCGAAGCCGCAAAGCCTGACATGCGAACAACCTGTCCCAGTGTCTCTGCAAGTAGGGGTTTGGCAGGTCCAAACTCGAGGTCCAGAGGGAGTCTCCTGAAAAGTCTGAAGAGAGCTTAAAGCTTGGGGTTTAGGGACCCAAACATCATCCGCAAATCCGAAAAGGCGACGAACCGGAACAGTACTCACGATTGAAGGTATCAATAGTACTCCCACGTCTGCTGAATCAGCCAATGAGAATGACCATTAACTTTGTGGCCACTGTACTGCTGACTCTTGTGGTGATTATGCCTCATGGTATTGTTGGTATTGTTGTGTGCCCGGCGAGTCTGCGACATAGCTGCAATGCTGTCGGCATTGCTGCTGCTGCTGCTGCTGCGCTCTACTTCAACGACCACCGAACCACATCTGCTGACACAACTGCCTGTGCCACCGCCACTAGTAGCTTTGCCTACGATGGCTGCCACCACCATTAACATAATCAAGTAACTACTAATTGCGACAAATTAGCTCCAGGAGCCCTGACCAAAACAATGGCCGAATCAGCACGATCATTATTGTCATAAGTACACGAATGTTGTAGTTATGATTGTTATTATTGATGATTATTGCTATTGCTATGGTAGCATTTCTATAGCATTATTATTGTTAGTCTGGCTAGTACTGTTATAACTGATATTCTTCTTCTATTCTTTATGAATATAACTATTCGTATCAGTATGATAGTGCTATAGATTACTATTTTTACAACGTAGCTTGCTGTAGTGTTCATTAGTATCATCGTTTTCCGGTCTAGAGAACTGAAAAACCCTGGCCGGGCCACCTCATCGAAACCGTCGGTCATGTGGGGAAGCAGCGAAGGCGATGCCGACTGAGTAGTCGACTTGGTGCGTCCCTTTGCCTCCTCCTCAGTGACTAAAAAAACAGAGGCCTTTACAAGTAGAAGAGAATTCTGAGCATACTATAGTGACCGTACAGTAGATCATGATACGAATACTAACGTGGTAATATGTGGTAAATATTTCGGCTTCTAAATTTAGGTGCGCATGATGGCAGGGCTCGGAGTTGAACAAAGGTTTCGGGACTTCAAAGTTCAGGGCTTAGGGCTTCAAGGGCTTAGGGTTCAGGGCTTACGGGGAATAGGGCTTGCTGGTGAGGGCTATTCAGGTTTATGGTTGCGGGCTCGGGGACTTAGGGCTCAGGAGTTCAGGTAAATCGTAAGCCTTAAGCCTGAAACCCGACCTTACAGCGCGCAGGCAGGAACCGCTCACTTACGGTCCCTTGCATAAAGGCCCGGCCATATGGGCTAGCACCAAATAACACCCAAAACTCTGAACCGCATAAACCTAAAACAGCCCAAATGAACCCTGAACCGATACATCCAGGGCTGCTGTAAGGGCTTGATGAGGGTTTCTCAGAAAGTTCTGTATGGGATTACCGAATTTTCTCAAGGTAAGGCTTACAACATGGTACGATGAAGAGATTCATAAACTTTCACATGGCTGCTATCGGGTTTTATATGCGGGCTTGGACCTTGCCGGATACAGCCCTCTAGAAAGCCCAAAGAACACCCAAGCTGCGAATCTAGGGGCCTTTACAATTCGAATAGGGTTTTGGAGTATATTATACTACCATTGTAATAAGGAGCCCCTCAAGCCCCTAAACCCCTAAACTCCCAAACCCTCAAGCCCCTAAACCCCCAAACCCTCAAGCCCCTAAACCCCTAAACCCCCAAACTCTGTAAACCACCAAAATCGTGTGAGCAATTATTATAGCCCCGACACCCTAAACCCTTCGACTTATAGTAGCCCTTATAGAACCCTCAAGAACTCCCAAAACCCCATTCTAATCCCAAAACCCCTCTCAACCCCCAAACCCTCAAGCCCCTAAACCCCCAA
>CAJNDV010000459.1:45614-61029 GCA_905221635.1 Symbiodinium sp. CCMP2456
CACTAAACCCTGAACCCGTAAACCCTGAAGCCGAAACCCCAACCCCTGAACCTTGAGCCCGAAGCCCCTAAAGGTTCAAGGTCCATTTCGCAGTCGACCATCATGTTCATCCTTGCCCTCGGTGCTTTGAGCCCTAGTACGCAACCTAAAGTGGGTTATATACATATATATATATACACATGTATACACACACAGAACACATATACACAAAGGTACACAGGCACATGTGTAGATACAGGCGTGTATGTATATATATATGTATGTATGTATGTATGTATGTATGTATGTATGTATGTATGTATGTATGTATGTATGTATATAGATGTATGTATATATATATATATGTAGATAGATATACATATGCATATACATAGACACACCCAGAACCCGATAGCCGACTTTAGCATCCGGGCCTTAACGGGCATAATAGGGTTTGGTGGGGGGCAATATCGTGTTGTAGGTATAATAAGAAGCCCAATCATGCTGCAACTTAATTCTGCCGACTCCCACCTACTTCTGTTTAAACCATAACCCCTGAAGCCTGAACCCTAAACCCAATCTATCTATCGATCTATCCTGTCTATCTATCTATCTGTCTATCTGTCTGTCTATCTGTCTGTCTATCTATCTGTCTGTTTACCTATCTCTTCATGTATCTGTCTATCTAAGTCTATCTATCTATCTATCTACCTGTATACACATCAGTTTCCGCCTGAGGAGGAGGAGCCAGAGATTGGCGCTTCGGGTTTAGGGTCTCCAGCCTCCGGGGCCCAACGCCCAGTGCCCCCCCCCACCCCCCCCGCCTCTTCTAATTGGAGTGGAGTTTGAGGTATGAAGGTTTAGGGTTTAGAGGTTTAGGTATGAAGGTTTAGGGTTTAGGGTTTTAGGTATGAGGGTTTGGGGCGGCTTTGGGTTAGAGATTATAGGGTTGAGGGTCCGTTAATGATATGGTAGAAAGGAACGAGTTTTACGGAATACTATGACTTATTCTACACATCCGCGCTTCGTGCTTGCAGTTTGGGGCTTAAGCTGTACGAGGCGTATTACGCCTGGCAGCATGAATCCGGTCACACCCCACCTCAACGCCTAGGTTTACAATTGCTAGGGCTCCAAAACTTGATTCTCTTTCACACGTCCTCAGAACTTGTGGGTTTTCTGGGTAAGGTTTCAAAGCTTTAAGCCCCCGAAGCCCTAAACCCGAAAGCCCTAAACCCTAAAGCCCTCAACCGCTGGGCCACCCGACTTCCCCTTCCCGTGAAACTTGCCATTCTGCCAATGACCCTCGTAGTAGGCCACTTGCTTGCCTGCAAGCAACATTTATTTAGTTTTAGGGTTAAGGGTAAATTTATTTAGTTTTAGGGTTAAGGGTAATTTTATTTAGTTTTAGGGTTAAGGGTACATTTATTTAGTTTCAGGGTCAAGGGTAAAGGCTTTCTTTATAGGGCTTCGGCTACAGGGTGTGGGGGATATTGAGGCTTTGGAGTCACGGTTTTCCGGGCTTTGGGGGACAGATTGGGATATGACTGGGACCGATGAACACATGGGTAGCTCTTGCACATAGGGTCCCCTGATGGATCCTCCAAGGAGTACGCCACTTTCGTAATATGGACCCGAAATCTAAACACAACACCCCCTGTTGAAGAAAGCCCTTCCGGCTGGTGCAAAAGCTCAAGCGCCGAAACTGCAGGAAGGTAACTTCTTCAAACTTCGACAAACCTGGGGCGGCGCGGTTGTGGGGTTGAGGGGTCGGTGAGGACTTAAATTTCGAGGTTCGGCTTTCTGGCTTCATTAAGTTTAAAGGTGCTCCATCACTTAGAAAGGCTGTCCCGCTGCAATTCGTATGCAGTTATTGCAACATGTCTTCGAAACCCACATTCAAACTGTGCAGGCCGTACACTCCCCAAAACATACTATATGATACTATACTAGAATATACCATACTGTAATGTACTGTATTGTACTGTAATTTAGTACAATTCTCTATAGTAGGCGGAGCCTCTTCTCATTGTTTGGTGGCCAAGACTCCCTACGTCCCTCGAGTCCACTTGAGTATCAAGCTGAATCAAAACATACCACCAGAGTATAGCTAAAGATTTATACTTACTCCGTTTAAATGGAAGGCTCCGGAGGCTTCTTTCGACGCTCGCTTGAAGGGTCAGCGTGGCCTGCATGGGGTTTAGGGTTTATAGGGCTGAGCTGCTATGAATTTGTGGAGACACTGCGAACAGGGCACAGTGGTCAGGCTCTCAACAAGCATAATGTGGGGGCCTTAATCATTAGAAAAGGGATTTGGGGTATATTGTACTATAAATATGTTAAAGATCCCCCTAAATGGTATAGGTATACATCTAATTTTCTAGGCTCCTATATGGGGGTTTCCGAAAATAGGGGACCCTAATGTAGTACCCTTAAATAATAGGATCCTTGTTATAAGGACCCCCAAAATAAGGTACCCCAATTTTTGGAAACTCCTATATTACACCCGGCCATTCAAAGCCTGAAGCCCTAAGCTGGCAGACTGCTGTGCCTTTGTTGCCGCCTTCGTGGTCATACTGCGTCATCTGCACACCAGAGGCTTATGGTAGATGGCTTAGGAATGGCTGTGAACTATGATAAATGCTGGTGTTACGGGTGTTCAAAACAAGTTCATGTAATTCATACTGACACATTCAGTACTTGAACGGCTCACCAGTATGCAGGTAGTTCAGGTTGCTGTTGTTGTCGCTGCTGCTACTGCTGCTGCTGCTGCTGCCGCCTGCTGTTGCTGCTGCTTCGTCGTTTGATTCTGCGTAATGCGGGTCATCATGGTTTTGCTGTTGTTGCTGTTCTTGCACTATGGTTGTTGTAATTGTAGTTGCACGTGTAGCAGAAGTAGAAGTACCAATAGAAGTAGAAGCAGCAGTACAAGCAGAAGAAGAAGTGAAACACAAAAGATGAAGCAGAAGTAGAACACTTAGATAGTAGTAGCAATAATAACAATAATGAGAAATATAATTACCATTATGGTCAATATTGTTATTAGTAATAGTACATAGAGGAGTAGCAGGAGTAGTAGGAATAGGAGCCAGCAGGAGCAGCAGTGGCAGCGGGACATGTCGTGGCAGGCAGCGCCAGAACGCAGCAGCAGCAGCAGCAAGATAAGTAGTGGTGGTAGTAGTCGTCGTCATCGTCGTGTCGTCGCACGCCGGACTCTCCGATTTGCCTTGCCAAAGCCGTCCGGGAAGCCGTTCTTCATTTCACCTTCATACACGGTGAAATCGGCATACCTGCGCAGCAGAGGATTAATGACCTGCCGCGTACATACGGGCCTTCAATGATTAGAATACGTCAAATCCAGCAAGTTTAAGCACAGAGACTCTAAGGGGGCAGCTGTACTAATTGTTCTGGCCACTGTATTGCAGTTCGTCGCGGCTTATCATGGCGCTCGTGCTCCCCGACCTGCCTTTATTGGGTTCGAGGCGATGGGGTCGCGTGAAGGCTTGAACATGCCTGACCCCGAATTCCCAAAGTAAGATGGCATCTTTAACAATAGCCTGTAGGCTTAGACTAATGGACAAAAACAAGCCTACCTATACTCTCTATTGTAGTTCCTTTTTGGGGTTACCTTTTAGGATCCTGAATATAAATTTGGTTTAACCAAAACAAGGAACTACATTGGATATAGGTATTCTTCTATAATCGCCTATCGGAACAGTGAAAGACAAAGAACCACCCTAAACCCTAGACCCTAAACCCTAAACCTTAAACTAACCACCCAGTGAAAAACCTAAACTGAAAGACCCCACTCGAGCCTTCCAGGAGCCCCCTGAAATAGCAATGCCCAAGCTCCCGAACCCCGTGCGGGAAGAGTTAGGGTTTAAGGTTTAGGGTTTAGGGTTTATAGGGTTTATAGGGCTTATAGGGTTTAGGGCTTAGGGGCCCTGTACACAAATTGTATGATCCACCCGAAACCCGGGACCCACCTAGCCTGAATTATCATGACGGAAACACAAGCTTCCACAAGTTGGGCCAAGAGACTCTGCAAGTTACGAATTTTGGAAGCAAAAAACTGTTCCAGAAGGCAATGCCTCACCTTTGTCTTTTTAGCTACTCTTCTTGCTTAAATTAAGGGCCGGGAAACCGAATGCAGATAAGCGTAAACCGGAGAAAGGGCACATGGCGGTGCCGTTACTCATGTGCTTTGCATCGCCGGCTTTGGTCTGGTAGAAGGCCTCAGCTGCGAAGTCTCCAGGGTTGGGGGGTTCCAGGGACTTGGGGTTTAGGGTTTAGGGTTTAGGGTTTAGGGTTTCGGGGGGATTTGGGGTTTAGGGTTTAAGGTAATTATAGCGCTTGGGGTTTAAACCTCAACCCTACCCCAAACCCTCAGCCCGAAGGCAACACATTTCGAAGCACAGCGCTGTGGCTTGAAGACTTCATGACAGAAAGGTAGACCAGTTACCCCTTAAAGTCCATATGACGCCCTAGGTTGCGCTATAATGTATCCACAATCTTTTCCGAATTGCGAAGGCCTGTTAGGGTTTCGGTTGTCATGGCCCTCTGCTTTACAAATCTTGCTCACCACGGCATGTCACGCAATATGGTGCTTAATAGAGGGGCCCTAGTAATTAGAATAGGGTTTTAGGATATACTATATACTACAAATTTAATAAGGAACCCCAAAACCCAATTCTAAATATTGAGGCCTCTACATTACACAACGATCACGATGGACGAGTGGCTACCACACGCCCCTCTACGGAAGTAGACGTCCGGAGCCCTAGAATTAGAAAACCCCTACTTAGCAACCCTCCATCCGCACCACGCTTCTCAGGACGGAGACCTAAAATAAACCCGAAAGCTTCCCTACTGTAATGCAGGGGCCCTATCAGAATTAGAATAGGGTTTTGGGGATTCCCTATTCGAATTTTATCGTGTATAATATGCCCGAAAACCCGATTCAAATTATTAAGGTATGTTGCACCCCAAACAGTCCACGTTTTCACACACACATAACCGAAGGGACAGGGTCCAAAGAATCTGACCCCGCCCCGATTTTTAAAACGAGCTAAAGCGCAAATTCAAGACTGGGTCTTTGTATGCAACCCCGGGTGGTGACCTTTTCGGGATGCACCCCCCCGCGGGTCCGAAATCTCGTTTCCACACCACCAGATGATAATGTGACATTGCGGGTGACCTTAGCATACGCATGGGCCTGCTACCGGAGCCACACTAGGGTCTTCCCCCAGCACATGCTGTAGAGCAACGGCTTCCAGCCCAAGGGCTCTGCCAAAAGCATGAACTCGATTGTCAGCGTCGAATTCCCACGGCGTGAGTATTGCACATAGCCGTGGATCTGTTAATTACTCACACTGACGAGAACTCGCCGTCGATTGGGGCTCAACAAACCCTGAACCCCAAGCCAGAAGCCAAAGCCCTGTAAACATTGTAAGCTCTAAACGACCCATATAGGGGCCAACAGACTCGACAAGTTCTGGACTTTGTATTTGCGGTTCCAACAGATCGTTTCAACGAAGCCCAAGCACTTAAGCCTAAACCCTACGCTCTAGACGCTGTACAGATCTCAAGGCCCCTCTCCAAACCCTAAATCCCAAACCCTAAAGCCTAAACCCCAAACCCTAGACCTTCAAACCCCCTACTTGTAGCCGTAAGCGACCTGTTCTTATAATACGATAAAGGAGCTATTCTAATCATTGAGGCCGCAACCCAAAAACCCCCAAACACCGAAACCCTCAACCCGCAAACCCCAAAACCCTAAAACCCTAGACCCTAAACCCCCAAACCTTATACCTTCTGCATACCCTAACCCCCCTAAGCCATATATACCCTAAACCCTAAACCCTAAACCCTAAACCCTAAACCCTAAACCCTAGGTAATATCTCACCCTCCACGCAGGGATCTGCGGCTGCGGACCAGAGCCAGGTCTGGGATAGGATCCCCCGCCTCAGTTGCTCTAGGGCTGAAGGCTTATAGAGGGCTTGTTTAGGGTTTAGGGTTTTAGGGGTTTAGGGTTTAGGAGTTTAGGGTTTAGGGTTTAGGGGTTTAGGGTTTAGGAGTTTAGGGCTTAGAGGGTTTACAGGGGTTAGGGTTATGGTTTAGGCTTCGGGCGTAGGGCTTATAGGGTTTAGGGATGAGAGGGTTGATAGGGTTTAGGGTCTGGGCCTAGGGGTTACGAGTTGGGGGTTGAAGGTGCAGGGGCTTCGGGTGCGTCAGGGGATATATTATATGAGGTTATGACCAGGGATTTGGGCAGTTTCTACTCTAAATGTACTACGCAAGCCTGAAAAAATGGTTGACTATGTTGCACCCTAAACCCTAAACCCCATTTCTTGTCTTCGAACTCCAGGGTTCAGGGGATGCGGGGATGTTCACGCACACAGATTAAGGCATACGGAAAAATACCGATGCGGATACATACACAGGAATGGAGATAAAGAGACAGAGAGACACAGAGAGAACAAAGATGTGTGTGTGTGTGTGTGCGTATACATATCTGTATATATGTATATGCATAGATGTACATGTGTATGCATGTATGTATGCATGTATGTACATTTATGTGTATGTACATACATACATATATACTTATACATAAATATGTATGTATGTATATATATATATATATGTGTAACTAACAATATTTCATCCATTTCATATGTATCTGTATGTGTATGTATGTGTATATAGATATAGGCATATGTGCGTGTTGCAGTATTTTACGAGTAACTACATGTGTATGCATATACATGTCTAGATAGATCCATAGATTCATGTGTGCGTGTATATGTACATGTGCTTATTGTAGTTTGATGTTTTGAGGCCCAATTCAAGCAGGTAGAGACAACCTATTCTATACGTAATTCAGCCGCGCGGAGAGCGAGGGTTCGGGTTTAGGGGGGATCGGACCGGACCAAAGCAGCAATAGGCAAACATAAATATTACGGGGGAAATGTCACAAAAGGGTTGATACAGAACTGGACTCGACTTTGCAACAAGCCTGACATGAAGCACATGACTGGAAATCAGCCTTTGTAAAGGACTGGTGTGTGTGTGGGTGTGTGTGCGATTGGTCAAGATGGCTAGCACGCCTGCATCCAAAGCGAATTTGGGTCCAAACTTGCAAAAGCATCCGCTTAACATAGAGGCCTGAATTAGAGGATTATTATAATGAGGAACCCTAGAATAGTATTTTAAACTTTTTAGGGCCCCACATTAACCGTCACTGCGGCAAGCAGCACAGCCGCATCAAGTCCTGAGAAACGGGCGGCCTGTACTCCAAGCGGATCAGGCCCGAAGTACCTTTTCGAGTTCAAGGCTTACCGACGTTTGTACTCTTGAGCTTTACGGCTTAGGGTTTAGGGCTTAGGTTCTGTATTGTTGAGCTTCAGAATTTAGGATTTCGGGTTTAGGTATGGATGAACTTTAAGGCTGGTACACCTAAACCCTAAACCCCGTTGCTCCTGGATAAAAACACGGCAGCTGGGCTCCTGTATCTGGGCGCAAACTCAAGGGAGGATCAGGTTGTTATTCTTCACGATTCAGCTTCAGGGTTTAGGGCTTTTAGCCCCCAGGTAGGTAAAAAAAATAACGGCCGATTACATATAACAGGCCATAGTTCTCCGTGCTCTTGGGGTGAAGGTAGGGTCTATACGGCTTCGGGCCTTCGGGGGCCAGTTTTGAAAGCTGGCGCTTTGGGGTTTCAGGGAAATACTTCCCCAAAAAGTTGGATACATACTAGCATTCTGGAAGTCGGTTCCTTAAACCGTACTAGGGATCGTCTGCTGGGAGCTAACTCCATGATGGTCGTTTGTGACCCTAAACCCTAGACTCCTAAACCCAAAATCCTGAATGCCCTCTGGATTCATTTTTGTTCGGTAGTCTTCAGATTGAAACGGCTAGATTCAGACGAGGCACGGAGCATGCCACAGCTGCAAAGGGGTTTAGGGTTTAGGGGTTTAGGGGTTTAGGGGTTTAGGGTTTAGGGGTTTAGGGTTTAGATGTTTAGGGTTTAGGGTTTAGGTTTTGCTAGGGTTTAAGGTTACGGGTTTAAGGGTGAAGGGTTTACTGGACATTGGTTGAGGGCCGGCAAGACCCCAAGTAGCCTAAACTAATTAGGCACTGTTTCTAGACTCTAGACCCCAGAGTAGGTACTATGCGTATACTTGGAGTGTGGGGGAAAGGGCACAATGTGTTCTCAGACATCTTGTTCGCCTTCCAATCTATGAATACAAATGCGAACAGGGTTCGAGGAGTGTACTGTGCTTCAAGTATATACGGGCTCTCAGCGAATATATGTAATTGTTCCGACCCCCTATATTACAGTGAGGTTGACTTGATCAACCCACCACTAATGACCTGTAATATTTAGGATATAGGGTTTAGGGTTTGGAGATTAGGGTTTATATCGGCGTAATGCTTAGAATATAGGAATACCCTCACGTTAATCCTTAGAATGCTATGGCATACGACGGGCGACTGCTGCTAAAGCAAGCTTTGATGGCCACTAGTGGCCTTGGGTAGAGCTTAATTACCTCGTGCACAAGTGTAGGAATCCACCCAAAATCACCGAAGACAAGAAATGGCAAAGCACACTTTGTCTGAAGCACGCCTCAGCCCCAATCCCAAAAGTACCCTGAGAGGAACCCTGACACGGAACAGGCCTAAACCCTAAACCCTAAACCCTATACCCTAAACAGCACACCTCGTGAACTTCTGGTCTTTCTTCTTCATGTGTGCGTTGTTCACCTGACCAGGGCGTGGGAGAGGCTCAGGGTATATTTTCTGGGGTTGGTTAATGACTAGGTTTGCTGTTGTTTGTTGACTTTTCGATGGAGGGGTACGTATAGTACAGCATAAGGAACCCTAAGGAATAATATTCCTAATTACTCCTTCCGACCACCTTCTATTGCGACACCGACGGTTTAGGGTTTTGGAGTTTTGGTGAGCTTAGTCAAAATCCTAAACCGTCTCAGCCGTTAGTGGGGATGTCTGATCGTAGGGAAAGTCTGATGCCCCATCCCCAAACTGCGAAACCATACCTGTAGCCAAAAAAAACCTATCTGTTTAGGGTTCCTTATGATGGTTTCTATATTATTTCCTACAAAAGGTAGACAGGTAGTAGGTCCTTTTGGGCCACAGGTACGCCCTGCTTCAGGTTCGGCTTTTCTGAAACTCCTTCCTCGAGATCTTAGCACGGTTTTCTTTTTAGCGCCTCTTTTCTGACTGCATGTCAGAGATCCCTCTCGGGATAGCACGGTTTAGGGTTTAGGGCTTAGGATTTCGGCTGAGAGCTATTCAAGCTGCAAGCTACGTACCTCGATACCACTGGAGCCTTAACCTGGTAAGCTGCAAGATGCGCAGAGCTTAGACTACTAACACCATAAGCACAATGAACATAGTATATACGGGTGAAGAAGCAGCATGCACGAAAGCTAGCTAAGGCCTGTGAGCATGGTAAAGACGGTAACATGGCTACGAATGATGCGTCAACTCAACACGAACAAAAGAGCGAGAGTCACTGATTTACAAACAAGAAGCAAAGATTAGTAACACGTCACCCCAACACAGATCCTTACCTAGAAGCGAGCCTCATGGAGTTTCAGGTCACGTTGCGCCCTTCCGTCTCGCAGGGGGTGCCTCATGCGTGGTTTTCGTGAACTCGTGGCGGGGTGTGCCATGATATAGGGGCCTTAACAATCAGAGCAAGGTTTCTGGGGCCCATTATACTGTAAGTATAGCAAGGAACCCCCCAAAATAGTAAACCCCCACAGTACGTGAACAAGTTTACTTTGTCTTTACCCTGGGTTTACAGGGCTCCTCTCACTGTTTTCTTTTACAGGGGTGGGAGGATGATTGAATGAAGCTAATGTAGAGGACTTAATGGCTAGAATAAGGTTCGGGGGTTCATTAATATACTATACACATAAGGAGCCCCCCAAAATAAAATAGGTAATTAGGAAGTGGACCTGGTGATTTAGGGGTTTAGGGGTTTATGGTTTAGGAGTTTTGGGCTTAGGGGTTTGGGAGTTTAGGGTTTAGGGGTTCGGGGGTTTAGGGTTTAGGGTTTAGGGGTTCCAGGGTGAACGACTTCTCCACGCTCAGGCATCCATCCCATGGCATGTAGGGTGTGCGAGGTTGCCCGTAATGCAGGGGCCTTAGTAGTTAGCACAATGTTTTGGGCTCCTTTATAATATATTCATAACTGGCTACTTGCGCAGACCTGGAGGGCTATCCCAGCATCGAACTGCTCTCCAAACTCCTCAAGCGGCAAGCCGGACAGGTAAAGATAGGCTCTCTAATTTTGGAGCCTTAATAAGTAGAGTAGGGTTTTGGGCTCCTTTATAGTATAATGATAATAAGGAACCCCCGAAATGACTACTGGTGATTAATCAGGCTTCTATATTATAGGGCTTGAGGCTTGAAGTTGTAGGGTGTTCTGGGGTGCGGGGATTAGCGTTCAGCATTGAGGACTTCGCGCAAAAAACGGCAGCAAAAGAGCAAGCATCTCGGGCTGTCGAACCCTGAGCCGATCCCCTATGTAGTGAGTTAGGGTTTAGGGTTTAAGTTTAGGGTTTAGGGTTTAGGGTTTAGGGTTTAGGGTTTAGGGTTTAGGGTTTAGGATTAGTTGCTGTTCGTTAAACCCTGCAAAAACCTTACTTGGAGGGTCGGGAGACTTAGTAAGTAGGTAATAAGTAGACTTATAAGCACCCTAAAACGGAACCTAATTGGGGTTATGGTACTTATAAGTCTATAAAGTAGTACTTACTAAGTCCCCCGACCCTCCAAGTATCAGATACCCAGAACCCGGTGACCTCCTCTTCGGTATAGGCTACACTGCACCGGGCTATTATGGCCCAACATCCTCCGACAGAAATTCAAAATTTTCCGGCCTTCCCCGAAGGCCCTAAGGGTCCAAGTACCTGCTAATCATATACTCTCCCAAATAGTAACCTACATAACTACTATCCGAAACCTAAGTACCTGATTATTGGGTCCTTTGGACCCTTGGGGTTCCAAAAGAGCCCATGTACCTATACAATACATACATGGGTGGTTGTCAAAATTAGGGTCCCTTTTGGGGGTACCCTAAATAATAGGTGCCGTATTATAATAAGGACCCAAAAAGGGACCATAATTTTGACAACCACCCACATACATCGGCCTTAAAGTGAAGGTCAAAGCCTTTTGTGGCCGGAGTCCTTTGTATACTGTTTAGGTACATGGGTTCTCTAAGCCAGGGTCCCTTTTAAGGTCCCCAAAATCATACGCCACCCTTATAGACAATGATGCAAAAGGAACCCCCTGAGGCCTATAGAACCCTGAAAATACCCGTCTATAGATCCCTTTAAAGGAACCCGAAAAGGGAGTAAAAGGTTTAGGGGTTTAGGGTTCAAAGGTTTAGGGGTTTAGGCTTCAAGGTTTAGGGACCGCGCATCCAAACTACCAGGACGAGCTACTGCAGACAAGACTGGAAGCGTTGAATTTCAGGAGATTACTTGTCAACCCCGAGCGGAGCAGCTAAGTCCCTGGCAAGTTCTCGTAGAGGGGACTGAACCTTTGCTGCAAGCTTGATTTCGGATTACGATCGTACGTCAGGGATGACATGAACCTACAACACGTGCTCTGTGAATGTGTGTCGGTCCAGGAGAACCGAGAGCGCAATCACGAATGC
This sequence comes from Symbiodinium sp. CCMP2456, assembly GCA_905221635.1. Lineage (NCBI taxonomy): Eukaryota > Dinophyceae > Suessiales > Symbiodiniaceae > Symbiodinium > Symbiodinium sp. CCMP2456. Next base: position 57,284 of record CAJNDV010000459.1, read on the forward strand.
TCTCTTGTGTTGGGAAACATAACAACGAGCTTCGTAAAGCCCTCGCTAGTGCAGTCAGGTTTTATCGTGTTGCGCTGTGGAGGTTCAGCAGGGTAAACCCACAATTTCAGCCTCAAACTCCCTAAGTCCTAAATGCCCGCCTTCAAGCCTCAACCCTACGCTGCAAAAGGCCTAGTACCGGGGCCTCCATAATTCGAACAAGGTTTTGGTTTGCAGCTTACTGTGCTGATAATAAGCAACCCCGAAATACTATTGGTATTTAGTTCGGCCCCCATGTTAGGGACCCAACACCCAAAGGCAAGCCCTAGAAACTTTAGACCCTAATGTAGGGGCCTAAAGAATTCGAATAGGGTTTTGGGGCCATTATACTATATCTATAAGAAGGAACCCCTACAATAATATAAGTAATTTTTAAGGCCCTGGATTAAACCCCGAAGCTCTCCCGGATCTGCTGAGTCCAGGGGGCTTTCGAGCTTCCGTGTCTGTCGCGAGCCAATCCTCAGCGTGCCAACGTCTTACTTGTTCACCTTTGGGAAAGAAATGTTAACCCTAAACCCTAAACCGTAAACCCTAAGCCTAAACCCTTTGGGATTCTGTAGGGATTAGAGAACCCCAACAAGGTTAAAGCTTGCCTACTCTAGTCCTGAGGCATGCAAAAGAGACCCAATGGAGGCCAACCGGCTTTGGGGCTTTATAGGGCTTTGGGGCGTTGGGCTACATACCCTATGCCCCCAAACCCTAAACCCTATAAGCCCTGACCCTAAACCCTCTAAGCCCTCAACCCTCAACCTTAAACCCACTAGGGTTGTGGACCGAACTAATGTAGGGGCCTAATACTATTTTGGGGGTTCCTTATTCTAATGGTAGCATAGCGGGCCTCTAAACCCTATTCTAATCATTAGGGAACCTTTTTTGACGTTTAGGGGCTGCTGGGACCCTAAACCCTAAACCCAAAACTCTAAACCCCAAACCCTAAACCCTAAACTCTAAACCCAAAAACCCTAAACCAAAGGCTGCCGGGTCCGGCTTAAGGGTTGAATCTCGGGGGTTCGGGACCGTAAAGAGCCGAGGCTTTGGTTTGCTGGGCCCGCCTGTAGCCCTGAGAGTTTAGGGTTAGGGCTTAGGGCTTAGGATATAGGGTATAGGGCTTAGGGTTTAGGGTATAGGGCTTAGGGTTTAGGGTATAGGGTTTAGGGTTTAGGGTACAGGGTATAGGGCTTTTAGGGTTTAGGGTCCCGGGATTTTACATCCTTGAGTTTTGAGTGTCGTGGGATCTTCGATCTGTTGTGGGGGCCCCTTTCGGTCTGCAAAGCCTGACACACAGTATACTTATACAGAAAGCCCTTGACGGCACCGTTTAGGGTGTAGGGCCCTTCTGCTTTGGTCCCTCTTCGGCTGCCTTGATGCCTTGAATTTTACAGAGGCGCCTGAATGCTTGCTGAGAATCTCACAGGGAACTCCATCATTAGCGTTTTAGGGTTCAGGGTTTAGGGTTAATACCAAACGGACCCAACAAAACCCTGCTCGTAGAGGGGCTTTACCTTTGAGCACCTTCTTCTGAACCTGATAAGCTTAGGATGCTGCCCTAAACCCTAAACCGAAGACTTGTGCTTTGGGTGTTTACGAGCCCTATGAGGAGCCGTGGTCTCAACCTGGAAGCAAAAAGCACCTTCATCCCGGATTGGTGTTCAGGTTTAGGGTTTAGGGTTTAGGGTTTAGGGCTACTAGTTCAGGTGTATGGGTAGTTCTCTAAATTAGGGTCCCATTTTACGTCCCCAATATAGTACGGCACCCATGTAAAAAGGATTCTAAAAGGGACCCTAATTTAGAGAACTACCCATATCGTTAAGAGAGCCTCCGAAACCGTAAACCCTTAGGCCCAAAACACCAAAATCCTGTGATCAGAACTCCAAACCCTAATTTAGTAAACCTCAAGACCCAACATCTTAAAGCCGAACGAACCCTAAACCCTAAACCCTAAACCCTAAACCCCTAAACCCTGAACCCCTAAACCCTAAACCCTAAGAGTGAACAGCTGAGGGTTCAACGGAATCCCATTCCCCCTCGAAGCTGGTGATGTAGAGCCTGAGAGTTTATGGGGTTCAAGGGTTAGGGCTCCAGGGTTGCGGGGTTTAGGGGTCTGGGGTTTAGGGTTTAGGGTTTAGGGGTTTAGAGGTTTAGGGGTTTAGGGGCTTACGGGTTTAGGGGTTTAGGGTGTAGGGTTCAGGGTATAGGGTTTTAGGGTCCAGGGGTTTAGGGGTTTAGGGGTTTAGGGTTGGGGTTTGGATCTCAGGTTTCAGCGCTCAGGAATAGGGCTTAGAGGCATACGGCTATGCGAATTAATAGTCTAAGGGGACAGTAAGGGGATACGATTAATACTTATTCAGACCTCGACATTATGGGGGCTCGGTGTCTGTGTTCGCGCTGACGGGGTCCCAGATGTAGCAAGGATGCCTCTCCTGCGATCTTCTGCGCCTCCTGGGTTTCAGGTTTTGGGCGACCAGCACGACCATAAGCACCATGACCACCACAAGACGTTTATCGCCAACGGTAGTACCGACAGTTTTTCTCGATGAACGCTACTATGTGAATTTCTGCTAGTTTGATTTTACGGCGCGAAGAAGGCACAACTCTTGGTACGGACAAGCTGCTTTGTGCTGCCGGCTACTGCAGCTTTCCTTGGAGGTGGCTCATCAGAAGGCCAGTTATGGGCCCCAAACTACAGGTATTTAGTGTCTCATGGAAGGTAGAGGTAGGGTCGAGGAGCCTTGTGACCCTAATGCAATCGCGAAGGAGCCGGGCGAGAATAGACCGGCCTCTGTGGACCATGCCTGGTGGAACTGGGGATGCCCTGAATGTAAAATCCTCAACCCCACACCTTGAACCCTAAACCCAAACCCTAGACCACCGGGAACAACCGACATGCAAGTCCAATTTCTCAACCTTAAACTTCACTGAACAACACAGCCCCAAAAGTCACCAAACACACTGAAAAGCCTCAACCCAAAACCCCTAAACCTCTAAATCCCCGGATGCTGCCTGCTCGCTAGAGTGGAACCTAGACAAAAGCTGCCTCGAATCTTGTTTAGAAGAGTCGGACGTCTGTACCAGGCTGGTTGCTTCCTCTTGGTTGCCCAAAACCCCTAAACCCAAAACCCCAAAACCCGAAAAGCCTAAACCCATCCATTTCTGGGAGCCAGTCGGATAAACCCAAAACCCCCAAACCCCTAAACCCGAAAAGCCTAAACCCATTTCTGGGAGCCAGTCGGATCGAAGTTCGGGAAGGGAACCTTCCCCGGGCTCAAGTTCGTTCTCTCCAGCGTCCTGGAGCGCTCTTTCCTTCGTTTAAGGTCTAGGGTCTAGGGGTCTTTTAGGGTTTAGGGTCTAGGGTCTATAGGGTTTAGGGTCTATAGGGTTTTAGGGTTTAGGGTTTCGGCTGTAGGATGCCTGTAAACGAGCCTTGCAGTGGCTGCAAGCAAAGAAGTATGGTCCAAATAGCGTTTTGCAGGGGCTTGAGAAGGTGACTGGTTCTATAGGTTCCAGGTTTGGGAATATGTAAATGCAGGAAGGAAATCGAAGAACTAAATACTGCGATCCGTATACTATAGAGCGAAGGCAGGGGTTGGGTGTAGAGCTTCTGTTGAGTTAAGATCTCGACAGCAACGTCTTCAGCTTACAACAGGTCCTGGAGCCAGTGGGTCGATCCCGGAGTACTAGAACCATCTACGGTTTAGGGTTTAGGGGTT